>JANFOE010000787.1:0-87581 GCA_025667525.1 Glebionis coronaria | reverse complement strand
AATTTTTTGTGTTTTCCGTGCTCTAAATATTGATATCTATCTCCAACATAGTTGTGGTAGGGATTTGGTTGCTTTGATTTGGTTAAAATCACGTTTTTTTCTAGGCAAAAATCTCATTTTTTTGATCTAAAGTTTCGGAAACAGTACCGTATTGCGACAGAAACCCCTTTGAATTCCATTGCAATAGACTAGGGTTTATCTTTGCGATTCATATTGCGATTCATATTGCGATTGGTGTTCCGTGGTGATATTGCGACAAGTCACTATTTCAGATATTGCGACAGGAAATATTGCGATAGCGTTTTTCACATTGCGATAGGTATTGCGACAAGAAGTATTGCGATAGGGTTTTTCACATTGCGATAGGTATTGTGACAGGAAGTATTGCGATTGGTGTTACTGCGATCGGTGTCATTGCGACGACTTCATTTTAGACATTGCGACAGAAGTCATTTTTCTGAGGCATTGCGACAGAAGTTGGTGTGTTATTGCGACAAGGTTTAGACATTGCGACAGATTGGAGGATTGTTTTAAAATTCCAAAAAAACACTTAAAAAATTTCGACATTCTTGTGTTTTATGGTCTTGGAGAATTTTTTGGTTTTTCAAGAACATTTTTAAAGGGATCTCAACACTTTTTCTCTTCAACAACAATCACTATAACATCTACTTAAGATCCATATTCACTTCATCATTTTCAGAGAATATTAAGATGGATTCCACTGCAGAATATCGTGTGACGAAAAACAACATCATGGTGGCGGGTAACAAAGAGAGACCACCAATGCTTTTGTCGGGTCGATATGATCAATGGCAATATCGTTTTCTACATTATCTTGACACAAAACCTAACGGTGATGCTTTAAGGCAATGCTTTTTTTATGGACCCTATAAATTCTCAAGGATAAAAGTTTCTGCAGTACCAGCCACATACACAACTGATGAACAACCTGCTTATGAACGTGATGAAAAGAGAAACGAACTCACTCTAGAGAACCGTGCTTGGTTTGATGCAGAGAATGAAGCAATCTACTTAATTCTCAGTGGCATTGGAGATGATATTTATTCCACGGTTGATGCATGCCCTACTGCTAAAGAAATGTGGACGGCTATTAAAAGATTGCAACAAGGTGAATCACTTAACAAACAAGACATAAAAACTAAGATGTTTTGGAACTTTGGCAGGTTTACATCAAAGGATGGGGAATCAAGTGATTCTTATTACTACTGATTCTACAAAATGATGAATGACATGACCCGAAACAACTTGCAAGTTTCCACCATGCAAGTCAATGTCCAATTTCCACAGCAACTTCAACCAGAGTGGACACGGTTTGTCACCTTGGTGAAACAACAACAAAAGTTAGACGAAGTTTCATATCACACGCTCTTTGACATTTTGAAAAAATTTCAAAATGAGGCAAATGAACTTCGATCTGAACTTGCTGCAAAGTTTTCAAATCCACTTGCTTTGGTGTCTACCACTCAACATTACCCAGATTATCGTTCTCGTGCTCCAAAGACTTACTCTACTCAATCATCATCACCACGATAATCCACTGTCTCTAAGTCAAATGCTACAACAAGATCCCGAGGCAAAGAAGTTGCAAGAGCACCATAACCCACACCTGAGAAATCATCCGAAGAAGATAGTGATGAAGAACTAGCTCAAAAGGATAGGGAAATCAAGCAACAAATGGCTTTCATTATGAAGCAATACAGGAAAATCTACAAACCCACCAACAATAACCTCAGAGCATCATCTAACACAAGGAACAACTATCCTCAAAGTACTCCAAGGAATGACACATGAAGGCGTGCTGAGAGTCCTCCAAAGTATGATCGATAACCCGCGATGTATGATAATCAAAGGGTTGCTACTGTTGTTAGAAATAGGGAAACTGTTGGTACTCAAGTTGTGCAACAAAGTGGAATTCAGTGTTTTAACTGCCGAGGTTATTGGCAATTGGCTAGGGAATGCAGGCAGCCAAAGAGGGTTAAAGATTATGGTTATCATAAGGAAAAGATGCTACTGTACAAGAAAATGGAAGTTGGGATCAAGTTATCAGTTGAGGAAGGAGAAATGCTTGACGACACAGATGATGAACTCTCCGACCAAGAACTTGAGGCACATTATTCATACATGGCAAAGATTCATGAGGTCCTTAACATCATTGGAGATGATAATGGTCCTATCTTTGATATCGAGCCAATTGATAAGGTACAACATGATAATGAATATAATCTCTTTGGTGATACACATGAGCATAGTAATCTACCAACAACAATTACTGACACGTGTATGATGGAAATGGTTGATAGCAATACCACACCCGATTCATCAGACATGTGCAATAATTAGTTTGAGGATGATCAACATACAAATGAGTATGATGACGAGGAGTGTGTCGTGCTTGCTAATTTAATTGCTAGTTTACAAAAAGATGTCAATAAAAATAGAAAGAGTCAAAAGCAATTAAAGAAGGCAAACATAGCGCTCACACAAAACTTTGAAGAAAGCAAAGCCTCTCTTATAAAATCTAGTGAGACAATTGATAGTTATAGGGCTAATCTTCTTCAAAAGACCAAAGAGCTTGAGGGGTACAAAGGTCGTGTTATTAACGTTAAAAAGGACGATTTTGAAAATAAATACAACGAAGCTCTTGCTTTGTTAACTAAAGAAAAACGTCAATTTAATGTTTTATTAAGTGATGAAATTCAAAAAAACATACCTTGCCACAACAAAAGTTAATGAACTTGAATAGAGGATTTCTATGAATACCATCGATTCTGTTAAAATTATTGACGAAAAGAAATAAGAGGTTGAAAAATTAAAACAAGATTTCAAAAATAGACAAAGCAAAGATACTGAAAAAGTAAAGGATCTCGAAGAACAAGTCGATTTTTTGAAAAAAGTTGTTTATAAAACGCATGGCTCTATTCAAATCGTTAGAATGATAGCACCTTGGTCGTTTTTTCAAGGGTCAACCTAGTTTTACAAGTCCCGAGTACCTCGAACAAGCTCAAGCTACAAACCCTCATTTATATCTTGATGATTCCGAATGGATCGATCATGATTGCCCAGCAGTTAGGCTCGATAGTGAAGAGACGTCCCTTTGGGATGAGGAGAGTAGATCACCGGTCAATAAAGATTTTGTGACACCATATAATTATGCTTATGAAAACATTCTTTATGGTCTTTTCACTCCACAAAACAGAAGTCTCGTGAGGAATTATTTCTTGAATGCAAACAACAAAGAATTCAATGGAAGAAAATTTTTGCCACTAAGAAATCAAATGTTTTTAAATATATTAACTATTTGCCTCTTGATGCTTTTAAAAGCAAAAGTAGAAAAACACTTGGTATTCTGAAACACCACATTGATAATGTTCAATCATATGTTGAAAGCGATTGGGAAAAACGTGAAAAGGATAAGTGGAAAACAGAGATTCCTCATGACATAACTGTGCTTGTGAAAGAACTTTTAATACCAAATATGAAGATAATCAAAGAAAATGTTCTTGAGTTTGAAAAATTAATTCGGTCTGAAATGTTCGATGATTTGAAATATGTTGAGTCTCTTGAAAAAGAAATTGATGAGCTTCAATATGACAAATCAGATTTTTCAAACGAATATGATCTACTCTTAGAGTAATGTCTCCCTAAAGATATTATGTGTGTTACTCTTCAATCTTGTGCTGATATCGATGAATATTCTGATGTTGCATGCAAATATCTTGATAAGATCAAAGAGTGTGAACGGCTTGAAACTGAGCTTTCGAAACGTAAAGAAAATGTTGATAAAAAGACTTTTGAGTTACTTCAACACAAAACTGATTTTCTTCAAAAACATTGTCATTCTCTTTAACTCTCTTTGCAAAAAGACATAGGAAGTTTTCTACATGATAATAAATTGCAAGAAAAACTTTCCCAAATGTGTCGAGAAATGAATGAAAAGAGTTTGGAAATTAAAGACTTGAAAGCTCAGTTACAAGACAGGGAAATAGCGATAGCAGAGTTGAAGAAATTCGTTGCTAAGATGGGCGGGAAAATTATGGAACCTAGCATTAAGAAGCCTGTTGTAAGACAATCCAATGTGTACAAAGTGACTATACCCTCTGTCTTAGGAAAACCATCTGTTTTCTCTAATTCTGCATTTGCTTAACCTGGGTTTGCCCCCAAGACGGATGGGAAGGATAGGTTACCACATGATACTCCTAAAACACATATTCGATCACAAAGCATTAAGAACACAAATGTGATTAAACCAAGGATGTATAGATTGGCCATTAAACCCACACACAACAAAGAAAGTCAATCACCTCAGACTTCTAGAAACACTAATAGACGTGTGTCTTTTACTACAGGAGTAGTCCCCACTGCTAGTGTTACCCGGCCTCAGCTTAAGAGCACTCGCATGAATGAAAAGGTTTGGCAAAACAAAAGTCAAGGGAAGATGAAGAAAGTAGAAGACCACCCTAGGATTTTCAATGTTTCTAAGAATAAAACGTCTGTAATCGCGTGTAATGACAATTTGAATGATTCGACCTTGATGCTTTGAATGTTAAGTTTGTTTGTGTGAAATGTGGAAAGTGTGCTAATGTTAATCATGCTATGTGCGTTTCGAATAATGTTAAAGGCATAGATACTAGAACTAAGAAGCAAACCGCGATGCCTATTAGTGCTAGAAAACCCAAACGCAAAGTGAACCATTCTGGTGCAACCCCCCCTGAGAAAAGTATTGCATTAGACTCCACCACTAAGAACCCTAGAAGCAGAATTAGAGAATTATATGAGTCTACTAGCAAGTCTTGGAAATGGTGGTTTGCTAATCAATGTCCTCCACGATATAAATAGATGCCTAAGGTTAGGACAGAAAATGTGACAACGAGCGTTAGTGTGCCTTTAAGTGAACAAATGATTCGGATATCACAACTAACATGGAATCCAATTTAGAAAATTCTCCATCGTGCTCTAATTCTTCTGTAGGTGATCGAGAATATTTCTCTTCATACTGGACTCCGGATGCACGAAGCACATGACTGGGAATCTCAAGCTTCTAATTAACTTCGTGGAGAAGTTCCTGGGTACGGTCCGATTCAGAAATGATCAATTTGCACCGATCCTAGGATACGGAGACTTGGTTCAAGGGAATATCACAATCAAAAGGGTTTACTACGTTGAAGGGCTCAATCACAATCTTTTCTCGGTTGGTCAATTCTGTGATATGTATTCGGAGGTTGCTTTTAGAAAGAAGACATGTTTTGTTCGTGATTATGATGGAAATGACTTACTTACCGGTTCACGAGGTACTGATTTCTACACTATTTCACTACAAGACTCCACATCTTCAACTCCAGTCTGTTTTATGGCTAAAGCTTCAACGACTCAAGCTTGGTTATGGCATCAACGATTATCTCATCTTAACTTTGATACCATCAACTTGCTTTCCAAGAAAAATATTGTGAGAGGCCTTCCTAACTTGAAATTCATCAAAGATCATCTTTGTTCTTCTTGTGAGCTTTGTAAAGCTAAACGGAGTAGTTTTAAGACAAAGGCTATGCCAAGATCTAAAGGACGGTTAGATCTTCTTCATATAGATTTGTGTGGCCCCATGCATGTTCAAAGCATCAATGGGAAGAAATACGTTATGGTAATTGTAGATGACTACTCAAGGTACATGTGGACTCACTTTTTGAGGTCTAAGGATAAAACACCCGACGTTCTTATCAACTTCCTTAAACTGATATAACGTGGTCTTCAAGCTCAAGTAAAAGTGGTACGTACTGACAGAGGCACAAAATTCTTGAATTCAACTCTGAAGAATTATTTTGAAGCCGAAGGGATTGAACATGAAACATCTATTGCTCGAACACCTAAACAAAACGGAGTTGTTGAAAGACGAAATCGTACTTTAGTTGAGGCTGCTCGAACATTATTATTCGCTTCAAAACTACCATTATTCTTTTGGGCCAAAGTCGTGTCAACCGCATGCTACATACAAAACCGATCCTTAGTTATCCTAAGACACGAAAAGACACCATATCACATTATTAGTGATTGCAAACCTTCACTCAAACACCTTAATGTTTTTGGATGTACGTGTTACATAATTCGAGATGGTGAAAATCTGGACAAGATGAAAGAGAAAGGTGATGCATGTATTCTAGTGGGATATGCTACTCAGTCTAAGGGATATAGAGTGTACAACAAGAGAACAAAATTGATAGTCGAGACTATTCATATCAGATTTGATGAATTACAAGAGATGGAACTTGAACAAAGCAATTTAAGTCCCGATCCACAACGACAAAAGACTTTTGTGCACAACCGCACGGAACTCAGAACTCAAGACCACAACAATGAACCGTCACGTTCAAAGTTGGTTCCGGAACATGTTCCAAGAGAAGATACGACAGTGGACACGACACTTGAAGAGTTGGAAATGTTATATGGACCAATGTTTGATGAATATTTCACGGGTGAGAAACATGTTGTATCAAAGTCTTCCGCTGTCACTCATGATAAGAATGATGATACCGATCATCGTTAACAAAAGGATACAACTTCATCTACTTCAACAGGGGTTGTTGCAGATTTACCTCCTCAGAATATCACTTCAATAATCGATCCTACAACATCTACAACTACTGTCATTGCTCCAGAGAACACAAATCAAGCAGATGATGCATTATCTGACGATGACGATTCTCACAACCCATTCGGTACACCGGTACACGAAACTAGAGAGTCTTCTACTCGCCATGTTGATCCGTAAAATATGCATACGTTTTATCAACGACATCCGTCAACACATCATTGGACCCGAGATCATCCTTTGGTTCAAGTAATTGGAAACCCTTCATAGCCCGTTCGTACAAGACGACAGCTTGAAACCGATGGTGATGTTTGTATGTTCGCACTCGACGTGAGTACAGCTGAATTGAAAAACATCAAAGAAGTCATGGCTGATCATGCTTGGATTGAGTTGATGACGGATGAACTTCAACAATTTGAAAGACTTAAAGTCTGGGAACTTGTTGACAGACCATACGATGTGATTCCATTAAATCTTCGTTGGATCTGAAAAAACAAGATGGATGAAGAAAACACGATCATCAAGAACAAAGATAGGTTTGTGGCTAAGGGGTATGGCCAGAAAGAGGGAATTGATTTTGACGAATCATTTGCACCAGTTGTTCGTATGGAAGCGGTTAGGATTTTCCTTGCTTATGTTGCACATAAGGGATTCACTGTCTATCAAATGGACGTAAAGACGAAATTTCTTAACGGTCCTTTGAAGGAAGAAGTCTATGTCACGCAGCCGAAAGGATTCGTCAATCCTCATTATCCTGACAAGGTGTATCGTCTCCACAAATCACTTTATGGACTCAAGCAAGCTCCAATGGCGTGGTACGATGAGCTCTCGAAATTTCTGGTATCCAAAGGTTTCTCAAAAGGTTCCATTGATCTAACTTTGTTCACTTATAAATATGGGGATGACATTTTGCTTGTGTAGATTCATGTTGATGACATTATTTTCGGGTCAACAAACCCAAAAATTTCAAAATGGTTTGAAAAAGTAATGCACAACAAATTTGAAATGTCAATGAAAGGCGAACTAGAATTCTTTCTTGGAATTCAAGTTCACCAATCCCCAAGTGGTATATTTATAAACCAAGCTAAGTATTGTCAAGTGATAATAAAAAAGCATGGTATGACTTCATGTGACCCCGTTGGGACACCATTATCAACCACATCGCTAGATGCTGATTTGGAGGAAAATGTCATAGATCAAACGCGATATCGTTCCATGATCGGCTCCCTATTGTACTTGACAGCAAGCAGACCCGATATTTCACATGCTACGTGTTATTGTGCACGATATCAAGCACGACCCACTAAAAAGAACCTCAAGGAGGTTAAACGGATCTTTCGGTACCTCAAGAATACCATTCATTTGGGACTCTAGTATCCGAGGGAAACCGGTTTCTTTCTAACGGCCTATTCAGATTTTGATCATGCATGGTGTCTTGATACACGAAAAAGTACTTCTGGTGGTGCAGAATTCCTAGGTCAAGATAAGCTCATGGGATGGTCTTCCAAGAAGCAGGATTCCACGTCACTTTCATCAGCCGAAGCGGAGTATATGTCTCTATCTGCGTGTTGTGCTCAAGTTCTATGGATGAGAACACAACTCATGGATTATGGCTTCCACTTTGATAAAGTACCTATGTACTGTGACTCAAAGTCGGCCATAGCCATCTCCTGCAATCCGGTACAGCATTCTCGCACAAAGCACATTGATGTCAGATACCACTTCATAAAGGAACAAGTTGAAGGAGGTATCGTTGAACTATACTTTGTTGGAACGGATTACCAATTAGCCGACTTGTTTACGAAAGCTCTGTCGAAAGATAGGTTTGAGTACCTCGTTAGGCAAATTAGTATGAGATGTTTGACTCCAGCAGACCTGGAGATTCTGGCAAAGGTGCCTGCTTGATTCGTTTATGTTGGGAATAAATTAAGGCCAGATCACTTAAGCGCTGACAAGAACAATTCAAGCGTTGACAAGAACAAAGCAAGCGCTGACAGCTCAAGCGTTGACAAGTTAAAGTCAAGCGTTGACACATTGAAGACCAGCACTGATGGAAGATATAATCTACATGTTTATTATATTCTAGAATACTTCTAGTAAGGATAGAAACGACAATGTATTTTCTATGTTTATCTTTACCTAGAATAGCTGATACGTAGATTATTGTACAAGGCTTCTTGTATCTATAAAAGAAGGCCTTTAGGTTAATGTTTGACATAAGTTATATATAAGTTTTAATTCGTAAACATCTTTCATTGTAAGCAAGTTCGACATTCATAATCAAAGTAAAAGTTTGTTTACATCTTATGTGTTCTTGTTTAAGTGTTAAATTCCGCATAACACTTAGATTCATAAAGCATATACAAAGGTTTCTCTACGTGTATTACTTGATCTAATCTCGTATATACAAAGCAAATCGATCTAAGTTTAGGATCAACAAGTGGTATCAGAGCTTGTTGAGGAACTTTTGATCTTTAAAGAACACCATACACGAACACCAGAACCCTAAAAACACCAAAACCCTAATTTTCTCAGAAACCCTAACAACACCATGTCTGAAGCAATAACCTCCTCCCCCTCAGCCTTACCAAACATCAAGATTCCCATGCTTGATGCAACCAACTTTGACTTATGGAAGTTCAACTTTGAACAATATCTGGGGATCTATGACTACACACTCTGGGAGATTATTGAATATGGAAACTCATTCAATAAGGCTCAAAAGATTCTTGATGCCATTAGTCAAACAACAGCTGTTGAAGGATGCCCTGAAGAGGATAAGAAAGAAAAACCTGGAGATGGTAGAGCTGTAGCTGCTGAAGATATTGCAAAGAAAAGTGTTGACATGAAAGCCCTAAATATTCTGAAAGTCTCTTTGGGACAAGAAAACCAACGTAAATATAGAGGCTATGAATCTGCTAAGGATCTTTGGGAAGCTCTTGAAGTTGCATATGGTGGCAATGCAGACACTAAGGAAGAAAAGAAAAAGCAACTTCTGCATGATTATGCTGTCTTCAAAGCTCAACCCAATGAGAAACTGAGTAGTGTGAGAAGCAGATTGCTTGACATCACAAGCAAGTTGTCCTTCATGGGGACACAAGTTGGTGATGTTGACACCAATGCTACCTTTCTCAAAAGTCTTGGTGAGGCATGTAAGATTGAGGCAAGATCTATTCTTGCCAACAATACTTACAAGAGCTCCTCGTTTGATGACATCTACAACAAACTAAGATTGTTGGAAGATGAAACTCTTTCAGAGCTTGGAAGCAAATCTACCACCAGCAACATGGCCTTCTTCTCTCATAGTGAAGGTCAATTCAATCAGAAGGACTCTTATATGCATCCAGTTACTGGATCATCATATGTCAGCGCTGGAACAAGTCCTGTCAACGTCTCCTTTTCAGACGCTGACACATTCAAGAATGACTCCCCAAGAGTTAAACCTGCTGGGTTGGATTTGGATACTGTTTGTGCTTACATTGCTTCTTTGCCCAATGGTTCAGTGATTACATATGAGGACCTTGAGCAGATAAGTGATGAGCACTTGGAAGAGATGGACATCAAGTGGAACATGGCTCTTGCTAGTATAAGAGCAAATAGGTGGAACAGAAGGTTTAAAAAGAAGATGACCTTCAATGCTAAAGACACAGCTGGATTTGATAAATCCAAAGTTGAATGCTACAACTGTCATCGTATGGGGCACTTCATGAGGGAATGCAGATCTCCTAGAAGATCTGATGCTGGTAAACCCTCAAGTCAGGTTGTTAAAGCTCAGGATTCCAAAGCCATGGTTGCAGTTCAAGGAATTGATGGTACAAGATGGGATTGGAGCTATCTGGCTAAGGATGTTGAAGAGGATAAAGCTTTGATTGCTGATATTGAAGAAGAAGAGCATGTTGAATATGCTCTCATGCCACACTCCTCCTCTTCATCTGATAATGAGGTATATGATGATGCTTTTTGTAGCAAAGGTTGTAGGTTAAACACTGAAAGACTTAACAAAGAGGTGTTAAAGCTAAAGAATGACATGAGCACTGAAAGGTGTAAATTGTCTAATTACCAACTAGCTCTTATTGAAACTGAGAAAACCGTTTTTGAATACAAGAAAATGGAATTTGACTTAAAAGATAAGATCAATATCTTAAAACATGAGCTAGAGGGTAGTATGGATGTTAGAAACATCATGAAAAAGGTTAATAGTGAATTACAGGCTAAGCTAGATGAGGCCATTAAGAATAAAGATAATGTTGACCTCAAAATTCAAAGATTTGATAGAGCCACCCAAACCACCCTAGGAGACTGTGTAGCTAAACAAAGGGATCCTAAGGACATGACTGGGATTGGGATGAATGATTACTCTCTAGTTCCACCACCAGCTGGTGACTTCTATGGTGTCCAAAGAAGGGACTTATCTTGGACTGGTTTACCAGAGCTCCAAGAGGAGGAATTCATTCCTCCACCAAGAGTTGTCACTCCAGTGGAAGAGTATCAACAAAAACTAACTGACCTAAATGAGTGGAAGAAAGCTAACCCTACCTTATTTGTTAAGGGAGGTTTGCTATGTGAAAGTCCCAATGAATCACCACCCATTAAGGTTACTCACCCAATCACTGGTAAAGCTGTTGACCTAGGCTCAAACACTGTTAGAAGACCTACCATTAAATATGCAGAGATGTATAGGAATAATAGGTCACCCAAGAGCCAAGTTAGCAATCATGGAACAGGTTTCTTCTCTTCTAGACCTAAGTTTGTGTCTAAGAAAGCCTGTTACACTTGTGGTAGCTTTTCACATTTGACATACAAGTGTGTCAACGCTCCCAAAACCAGCGCTGACAGGAACAATTTCAGCGCTGACAGGAAGAAAGTCAACGTTGTTGGAAAGTCAGACGTTGTCAGACCCAAACCTTGTGTGCAGCAAAGTCCACAAGTGATTAGACCTACCCCATTCTTTTCTAGAAGGTCTAACACTCATGGACAAAGACCTTTTCAAAAGACAAACACCTGGTCAAATAGGCAATGGGTTCCTGTAGCAAACCCTAGGTTCAACGCTGACAAGGGTAATTTCAGCGTTGACAGGACAAATTCTAACGCTGACAGAAACGTGACCAGACCTAAATATTTGCAGTCACAAGGTAAGGGGTCTAAAGCTTCTTCAAGCTTAACATGGAGACCCAAGAAAGATCAAAACCCTAATGATAATGGGATTTCAATGACTTGCAATAGATTTAATTACATTTCAAAGGTCATTACAAAACCTATTGGGGTTAACTGGGTATTTCATCCTAAAAAGGATGAGAATGGGGTTGTTGTGAGAACCAAGTCTGTTCTTATTGAACAACCAGATGAATCCAAGTCTTTTGAGACTTGGGTTCCCAAAGAAAACTAGTTTGTTTTCTTTATGTGCAGGGCATTCAAAGACAGATCAATGATTATGGATATTGGGATAGTGGATGCTCAAGGCACATGACAGGGAAGGAAGACTATCTGACGAATTTCAATCCTATTAAAGATGGTGATAAGGTATACTTTGGAGGAGGATATGGAACTATCACAGGCAAAGGAACCCTTCTCACCAATAATTTGTATTTTGAGAACGTCTTCCTGATTGAGAAAAGGTCTGGAAATGAGGTTAAAATGCTTAGGAGTGATAATGGTGGAGAATTTAGGAACAAGAAGCTAGATGATTTCTGTGCCAAGAGAGGAATTACTAGGCAATTTAGCATTGCTAGAACCCCACAACAAAATGGGGTTGCTGAGAGGAAAAATAGAACCCTAATTGAAGCAGCCAGAACAATGTTGGCTGATGCTCACTTTCCAATAGCCTTTTGGGCTGAGGCTGTTAATACAACTTGTTATGTGCAAAATAGAGCATTGGTTAACAAAATTCAGAACAAAACACCTTATGAGTTACTTTGGGGTAGAAAACCTAATATTGGTTTTCTCAGACCTTTTGGTTGTCATGTAGTAGTATTAGATACTAGTGATGCCTTAGGGAAATTTAGTGCAAAAGGTAATGAGGGCTATTTCATGGGATATTCAGTCCAGAAAAAGGGTTATAGGGTTTATCTTAAAGAGGACAAACGTATAGTTGAGAGAGTACATGTTAGGTTCTTAGAGAATAAACCTAGTGATCCTGAAAGTGGTCCTAATTGGTTGTTTGATTTGGAACCCTTATCTAGAACTTTAAATTATATGCCTGTCACTAATCCAGACATTGTGAAGGTAACTTCAGATGTTGTGGAGGAACAAGTTGTTAATGTTTCAGGTACACAGGTTCATGAGAAGGTTGGATCACAAGCAGAAAAGGCATCTCCTACATTTGAATATGTCACAATTCCCATTTGGACAGATGCTTTTGCTGCTGCTGCTGCTGCTGGACAAGATAATGGTGGTTTCCAAGTACCACCAGATACAAACATGCATGGTCATTCAGGCGCTGACAAAGGCAAATCTAGCGCTGACAAGACCAATTCAGACGTTGATGGCTCAGACGTTGACAACAACATTTCAAGCGCTGTTAGCCCAGACGCTGACAACCAAGATTCAGACGTTGACAACACTTATGGGCATCTTTTCTCTTCCAGTTTTGAACAAGGTAGACCTTCCAACATTCTTGAAGAAGTTCACATTGATCAAAGAGAGTCTGATGAAGAAGATATTGGCAACATGGAGCGTGAGGTTGAGGACACCAGACTTTTTGAAGGAGGGGTTCTCACTTCCACAATGAAGAATCACCCCATATCTTAGATCATTGGTGATATTATGACTCCATTTTAGACTAGAAGATCTCATCAAGGTCTTGGTGGGTTCATTGCCAATATACACAAGAAGGTTGATACCCCTCTTGTGCAAGCATGTTTGTTTGCATGTTTTCTGTCACAAGAAGAACCCAAGAAAATATTTGATGCTCTCAAAGAACCAAGTTGGGTGGAAGCAATGTAGGATGAGCTTCACCAATTTGCAATTCAGGATGTTTGGGAGCTGGTTGATTGTCCCAGATATGTCAGACCTATAGGGACAAGATGGGTTCTCAGGAACAAAAGAGATGAAAGAGGCATTGTGGTCAGAAACAAGGCAAGGTTAGTGGCTCAAGGTTATACACAAGAGGAGGGGATATACTATGAGGAGGTCTTTGCACCAGTTGCAAGGATTGAAGCTATTAGGATTTTTCTAGCCTATGCCTCTTGCATGGGCTTCACAGTCTATCAAATGGATGTCAAGAGTGCTTTTCTTTATGGCACCATTGTTGAGGAAGTTTATGTAATGCAACCTCCTGGTTTTGAGGATCTAGAGCATCCAGATAAAGTGTATAGAGTCAAAAGGCTATGTATGGCCTTCATCAAGCCCCTAGAGCATGGTATGGTACTCTGTCTACCTATTTGGTAGACAATGGATTCAAGAGGGGCACCATAGATCAGACACTATTTACAAAGAAGAAAGGCAAGGATGTATTGCTTGTGCAGGTCTATGTTGATGATATCATTTTTGGGTCTACTGATCCAAAGATGAGTGAGGATTTCTCTAAGCTTATGACAGACAAATTCAAGATGAGTGCTATGGGGGAGATGAACTTCTTTCTTGGTTTACAAGTTCAGTAGAAAGAAGATGGTATCTTCATCTCCCAGGACAAATATGTTGCTGAGATCTTGAAGAAGTTTGGCTTTTCTCCACATGAAAAGAGGGCTACTACTCCTATGGATAGAGAACACCCTTGGGGAAAGATTGGAGATGGGAAAGATGTTGATGTCAGACATTATAGATCAATGATTGGATCCTTGATGTATCTTACTGCCTCCAGACCTGACATTATGTTTGCTGTGTGTGCTTGTGCACGCCATCAAGTGACTCCTAAAGAATGTCACCTTTATGCTGTGAAGAGGATCTTTAGGTACCTAAGATGTTATCCCAGTCTTGGTTTGTGGTACCCAAAGGATTCACCATTGGAGCTGGTTGCATATTCAGATAGTGATTATGGAGGTGATAAGTTTGATAGGAAATCCACAACTGGTGGATGTCAGTTTCTTGGGAGCAGGTTAATATCTTGGCAATGCAAGAAACAAACAGTGGTGGCTAATTCTACAAATGAAGCAGAGTATGTGGCTGCAGCTGCATGTTGTGGTCAAGTGTTGTGGATTCAGAACCAGCTGTTGGACTATGGGTATAATTTCATGCATACTAAGATATTTGTTGACAATAATAGTACTTTATGCATCATTAAGAATCCTGTACATCATTCTAAAACTAAACACATAGAAATTAGACACCATTTTATAAGAGATTGCTTTGAGAAAGGTTTAATACAACCAGATAGGGTTGACACTGAGGAAAATGTGTCAGATTTATTAACTAAGCCTTTTGATGCTTGGAGATTTCAATACTTGGTAACAAGTATTGGAATGGTTAATCTCACATAATATGTGTTTTGGATTCTTTTTTTTTGTAAAAGTATGTATAGGATGATGCATTATTATTATTGGTCTTATTGATGATTTAGATTTTCCACTATCTTTTTCTAACACTGACAAAGGTTGCTTGAACGCTGATAAGTGTTTTTGCAACGTTGTCAGCAATATAATTGTCTAACGCTGACAAAGCTTCCCTCAACGCTGTTATGTGTTATCGGGGCGTTGTCAGCAACAATGTTAGTTTTGTGGTTTTCAATCTAAATGTGCAGATGGTGTTAGAAGTATACCATTGGATACAGAGTTGCTTATGGATCAATGGAGAAGCATTTGGACAAGTTTTTATTTATGGATGATGGTTGGAATGTTTCATTCCTATCTTGACATAAATTTTTTTATGTTCATGCATGGTTTTAGCAAACTTTTTGTATCATAGTTTAAGGGGAGGTTTTAGGAACCTTTAGGATGTTTGGGTATCCATATGATACTCTTATCACAATTCTAGATTGTGTCCACAGGTGAGTATGAGTTAGTTTTACTAAATCATGAGGCACTGTAGCATGCATAGTATATCAACTTTGCATGCTGCCAAGACATTTTTGGCCTAGAATTGGTTGTGGTCTGTTGGGAGACTTGGGAATGATTTTGATATGGGATTTACCTAGGAGTAACAAGGATTTTATAAGGTAACTTTGTTGTTAAGAGTTTTGGTTAGCAAGGGACACTAGAGGACAGTTATGTCTATCTTGCTTATGCAAGTGTGCATAACTGGACAGTGCTTGCCGCCCTATGATAATTATCAACTTGTGGTTATCTTCTCTAGGATAAATTACTTGTTAAGGTCATTTTTCACTTTTTAAAATAATTTTATTTTTGGACGCTGACAAGAATTTTCCAAGCGTTGTTGTGACCAAATTGGACGCTGACATGGCTTTAGGCAAACGTTGACAAGATTATAGTCGTTGGGCGTTGATAGGTTATTTTTGACCGTTGACACTCAATGGGACCTACCCAGTTGTTACTTTTTGACATATTTTCAAGCCGTAATTTTAGGAGTTGTTACTTTCATTTAATGCATGAGATAACTTATAACTTTTTCAATATTTTCATGATTGATTTTTGAAAATCTTTGCCTATTTTTGGGCCAATCACATGCATTCTTACTCTCCTATAAATTTGGCTCCTATTTTAAACAGGGTATCTATAATTCTTGTCTAACAATTTTCTCTTATCAACTTCATCTTCTACACTTAAAATTAACAGCTTTCATCAATGGCACCAAAGTTTAACTCAGCAGAATTGGCATTGGGGTTCAGATCACAACACAACATGATTGCTTATCTTGAAGCTGATGATGATCTGTTTCCTCAATACACACAAATGGTGGCGTATTTGAACGCATCCCCATTAAGGTATGCTCTTTCTCATGCCCCACTCATTCCAGTCACACACATTAAGCAGTTTTGGAACACTGTTAGTTCCTCAACAGTTAATGGAGTGACCACATTGACTTCTATTGTTCATGGGAGGTCTTGGGTGGTTACTGAGGCTTTGGTACGCCAAGCCTTGCATCTTGATGATGCTGATGGTATAGCCACCCTTCCCATAAATGAAATAGAACAAGGGCTTAGGGCTTTGGGATATCCCTTTCCCGATGAAGGTACTCTAAACAAGTATCATAAGCAGGAATTTCCCCCAGCCTGGAAGTACCTCATACATGTCCTCCTTCAATGTTTGAGTCCCAAATGTACTGCACACAATGAGATCAATAGATCCATTGCCAGTGCTATTGTGTGCATTGCAACAGGGCAAAAATATAACTATTCTAAAATGATTTTTGAGGGGATGTGTAAAAACAAGGGGACAAAAATGACTTTAGCTTATCCCCGTTTTCTGCAAATGATTTTTGATGATCAAGGTTACTGCTCAAGGGATCACAATGATTTTTATAAGATCCCTGAGCAAAAGAAAGCTATTTTTATGAAGATGGATTCACCACCCCATAGAGACTTACCTTTAACCCCAACCATGCTTGCTGTTATTGCAGCAGCACAACCTCAACCAGACCCCCAACCTCAAATCAATCTTCAACCACAACTTGAACCCATTCCTGAACCATTACCTTCACCTGAACACATGCAACTTGACCAAGAACCCTTTGACGCTGACACATCAAATGTTGGCGTTGATGTGCCTATTTCCAACGCTGACACCCAACCTTCACAATCCCAAACACCCCTTAACCAACCCACATCTACCCATTCTTCCACACCATCTTCCACACCCCCTGAATATAGGTTGATAAAACGCCAAAGGACTACTGGAGTGTTCTCCTCTGGTGGTCCTAGTCATGAAGCAGAGAGAACCACCACCACAAGTGTGGCTGGTGACCTGGATGAGGCTGGGACTATTGGTTCTGGCTTAGATGCTGGCCAAGGCAGTCCCACCATCATTAAGTCCTCATCCTTGCCCAATGAATCTGACTTGGGAGGTCAAATCCCCATTTTAGAAGAGGGCAGACTGGAACCAATGACTATTATGGAATTGACGGCAGTCTGCATTAGCTTGCAAAAGCAAAATGCAGACTTAGTACAAATTGTCAGCTCCCAAGGCCTTGAACTCAAGCAATTGAGGGAGAGGATTGTTGTTTTGGAAAGTGATCGTGCTAGAAGGGGTATGGAGGAGTCTTCCAAAGGGGAGGAAGATCAAATAAATCTGAGTGATAAGGGCAGCCAGGATGGTCAATCAATGGATGTTGCTGAAGCCCTTACAACTTTGAAGGAACAAACAGGTTTTGATACGTCCTTAGTCTCTCCCACCAATTTAAATTTATCATTTACAGCTATGTTGAGAGAGGTTACACAAGGCGCTGAGGGAAAATATTTGAGCGTTGACAAGGCAAATTTAGACGCTGATAGAAGTATTTTGGGCGCTGATAGGATAAATTTGGGCGTTGACAGACCTGCACATGAAGGTGATGTATCCCAGTCATCATCTATCATCAAGGAGGTTTCTACTCAGGTATTACCATCTACCTTACCAACCATTGCACCATCAGATAAGGGTAAGGGTAAATTGGTAGAAGAGATTGTTCCAAAGGATGCAGCCCAAGTTGAATTTGATAGAAGATTGGCTGAACAAATGTTGGAACAAGATGAAAAGGAGAAGTCACCATTTGTTGTGACTTCAGAAGAAGAAAGTGATGGAGCTAGCTCAGACCCACGTGTAATGATTATAGAACCTGAAAGGCTTGAGTATGGAGATGAGTTGGCCAAAGAGAAGCTGAGAGAGTTGAAATTGCAGGTTGACTTTGACATGCCAGAGGTGGTTCAAATGTACAATTCATGGGAAGAAAGCTGCATGGATAATCCAGACTTGACCATTTCAGATGAAATATGGGGATTGGAGCTTCTTCTTAGAGTTCAGAAGGATTGTAAGGTGATTTTGAAACACAAGGCAAGCAATATTCTCTCAGAGTTAAAAAGGGATAGAAGGGAGCTCTACTTTATGTTGCTCAGATGTCATGGAGTTGGATGGACATATCAGAAGTTGAAGGCTTTGACATTTGATGAGTTGGAAAACAGGGCTTATCCCATTTTGGTGAGAGTGCAGGAAGCAAACACTCTCAGACTTCTTTCAGATGAAAGAAAGGAGCAACTTGTAGAAGAAATGAAAATCAAGAAAGCTATGATGATTCCCAGGCTAGTGAAGAAGGGAAGTAAATTTGAGTTTCCAAAAGATATGGATCCACTATATCCAAGTGAAGCAGTTATAAGAAAGAGCCTCAAGCTCTCCCCATTAGAAGCTTCACATATGGTGCAAGTGTTACCATTAGATTCTAGGAACCCAATTGTGAGCTATGATGAAGATGAATGTGGGTTCTGGAAGATTGGCAGATTTGGCAAGGAGGTACACACTTTTACCACTCTCATATCTTTATTTGCAAGTTGTGATAGAGAAGACTTGGTGGAACTTTGGAGGTTGCTGGAGACCAAGTATGAGGCTGAAGCACCAACTTCAGCTAATGGAATAAAACTTTGGACCACATTCAAAAGAATGTGTGGGCCAAAAGATGAAGATCCTGCAGTTTGGAAGGATCTTGAAGATGACCTCAGTGGTCTTCAATAGAGGTTATATTCAGCTGCTGGTGTATACCATTTGAGTTCTACAAAGTTTGCTGAGTATCTACTTGTGGATGCTCAGTATTTCATATCCAAGGCTGTTTTGGAAAAGATGAAGGACACTTAGCTGGAAATAGATTATTCAAGTGACGTGGCAAAAGATTTGATCAGATTTATTCATTACCAATATGAGAAGATTTGTCAGACTCCTCCAATTCCTTAATGCTTATTCAGAAACTTGATCATAAGAGTGGATATCAAGTTTAGGGGAGGATTGTTGGGAATAAATTAAGGCCAGATCACTTAAGCGCTGACAAGAACAATTCAAGCGTTGACAAGAACAAAGCAAGCGCTGACAGCTCAAGCGTTGACAAGTTAAAGTCAAGCGTTGACACATTGAAGACCAGCACTGATGGAAGATATAATCTACATGTTTATTATATTCTAGAATACTTCTAGTAAGGATAGAAACGACAATGTATTTTCTATGTTTATCTTTACCTAGAATAGCTGATACGTAGATTATTGTACAAGGCTTCTTGTATCTATAAAAGAAGGCCTTTAGGTTAATGTTTGACATAAGTTATATATAAGTTTTCATTCGTAAACATCTTTCATTGTAAGCAAGTTCGACATTCATAATCAAAGTGAAAGTTTGTTTACATCTTATGTGTTCTTGTTTAAGTGTTAAATTCCGCATAACACTTAGATTCATAAAGCATATACAAAGGTTTCTCTACGTGTATTACTTGATCTAATCTCGTATACACAAAGCTAATCGATCTAAGTTTGGGATCAACAGTTTATCAAACATCTACTTGTAAATATATTTGAAAAAAGAAAAATACAAAAATATAAAACATATAAAAACAAACACAAAATTAAAAATCTTTAAAAATCCAAAAATATTCGTCTCGACATGTCTTTCAGTATCGATAATATGGATGTGCATAGAAATGTCGCTCAATAACGACAAGGGTGTGTACATAAAGCTCGAATGAGAGTTGTAAATATTTCTCAAAACATGTCATTTCTTCTTTCAATAAAGAAAATTGTCTATTTTGGACAATATTTCCAAATAACGGGTAGAGCAATCTATATTGGGTTGAGCTTGTCACAAAACATTCAATGTTTTGATCTCAACAAAATGGTTTGTAATCACTTTCCGATTGCAACCCGGATCGATATTCACGTGGGAGTGTACGATTTAGTGCGCTTACCCTCAGCAAAAGAAGATAAATCTTCTTACACTTGAGTGGATTCGTCAAGACATTCAAAGTATATGAACTTGAGTTTATGCTTTAGAAAAACCTCTTCGCCAAAAAGAAATAGAGTTTTTCAAAAAGCGTTGAACACAATTTTTTTCAAGAATTTTTCAATGATTATTCAAAATCATTCAAAAATTATGTGTTCAACAACTCCCATCCTAAAAAAGAGAAATGTGGATCACATCCTCATAATGACAATTCAATTGGATCAATTTTTGAGGGGGAGCATTTCAACTTCATGCAAAGATTGACACATCTTTCTCCCGGAGATTTTAAAGAATATTTTTCAAAATATATTCTAATCAAATTTGGTATCTCTAATATCGAAAGATTTTATATATTAGAGATAGGGGAGAAAATGTGATTAAAATGTGATCTTATATAAGACTCAAGCACTTTAACTCTTACCTACATGTGCATAACACTTTCGATTATCGTCGCACATGTGAAGGGGGAGCATTTCTGAAACGACAAAACTATCAAGGTGTTAAATATTTTTCAAACACTTTGTAATATTTTTAAAGTGGTTTTATGGTTACGATCTCATACCCATAACATCTTTAGTCCACGACGTTATTGGTGTCAAAAGGGTGGTTAGGTTTAAGTCCTATGATCCAACCAGAACCGGAGGGATCTTCCCAGGGACAATCCAACAGATTATTAGAAGTCCTTAGGAAAGATGGAGTAGAATGTGAATGTAGCTGAATGCTGACTAATGACTGATGCTAGCACTGGAACTATCACAATAAGGTGCTAGTAATGATGTATTGGTAAGCATTGAAGGGGTTGAATAATGAAAAAGAAATGTAAGGATAAAGGGTGTAAAGAAATTAGCCCTCCATACAACTTAGGTAGAAACCGGGTCAACACATCATGAAGACAACTCATCATGGACCCAATGATGTAATGCACAACCCTTACCTAGCTACTCAGGCTTCTCTCAAATGAAGTTTGTTTTATAGTCACGGAGATCAACATGACTTCTATTGACTTTCTCACTCTAAGATAGTTGATATTGAATAGGTGGCATCTGCTCCAGCCTCCGACCACTAAAAGTGCACAAATCGAGTCTAGAGCCTAGAGATCAATCAAATCTCATTAGGACACACGGATGACGAACAAGAGAGTCCTACGTTATATCCTTGTGATATTGCTAGAACACTCAGAGTGAGACTACTTAGTATTCATAATGATGAGTGGAAATCCTTCTAGTGTTAACATCAAACAGCACTGCGGTAGGTCATATGTAAGATTCTTTATGAATTGAACATGTGTAAAACTGAAAAGCAACAGTGGTTGATTCTGAATTGATTCAAACTCGTTTCAGGTTTCTACGCAATATCTTTATGGTCTTGCCAGAACATTCTAAGTGATATTCATTAATATTCACAGTGACGAATGGAAATCCGTCTAGCGTCAACCTCAAACAACGCTACGGTAGGTGACTTGTGAGATTATTATGAATCAAGCTTGTGTCAATTGGAAAGAAACAATGGTAAGATTATTTATGAATCACACTTGTTCCAGGAATTTGAATTGACGACTTTAATCAAGCGGATATTTTATCCAATTGATTCACTCTTTATGTTCACAGTCTTGCTTTGAGACGGTCGAGTAAAGAGAACGGCTAGTACTGCCGCGAAACCCTGTCAAGGAGATTCTTAATTAAATCTACCTAATCACAGGTACGGTATCCAATATCGTATAACGGTCTTCACCGACCGGACGTAAAACGTTACCAATTTAGGACGAATGTCAAAGCCAGTCAGTCCGTGTTTATGTTTTGTCTTGAGAAGGTGGCGTTACGGTGTACTAAGCAAAGTCAAAGATTCAAAACCATATACTCATGCCTAGATACATATTCAACAGTTAATTATGTGAGTATGTGGATGAAGACACAAGATCGCAAGATGGCAAAGACAAGTTAAGGATGATTTGAAGATCTCAAGATTAAAGACAAAGTCGAAAGACAACGACAAAGGCTCAAAGATCACAACATGAAGGAACAAGACTACTATTACACGTTCAAGACTCGTTTATGGCGAGATTGGTAATCTCTACAAATCTCAAATGACAAAGGGTAATGGCCTCTCATAAAGAGTAATGACCTCTCATTGGGGGAGATTGTTAGCCTCAAAATATTGAGTCAAACAAGAATGTTCGGTCATATGATTATTATGTATCGTATTTAAGAACGTTGTAATAGGTAGTAGGTTAGTCGTGTTTTACGGGCTTAACTTTAAGCTAAAGTTCATTCATAAGTAACTAAAGCCTAAAAGGAAAGCCCGACCCAAACATATAGTCCATTATTAAGCCCACATGTACGGGGACTATAAATACCCTTCCTAGCATGTTAGGAAGGGTGTTGGTTCATTTGTAATTCTTATTCTCTAATATAATACTCACCTAGTTCCAACCATTCTCTCTCTTTTTTCTCTTTCTCTCTCTACTTTCTCTCTCTAGAAATCATCTATCTTTTATCTACCTTTCTTGTTTAATCATCACATTTGATATGGGAAAACATATATATATATATATATATATATATATATATATATATATATATATATATATATATATATATATATATATATATATATATATATATATATATATATCTATATATATATATATATATATATATATATATATGTATACTAGCGTCGTAACCCGCCCAACGAGCGGGGTCGCTTTTTTCTTGTTTCGGAAAGTTTATGGTTCGTGCATTTTTAGTTTCTTGAGTTTGTAATTTAACCTTTAGTATATTTAAGTTATAGTTTATGCTTAAGTATTGTTCATTTGTGGTCAACGGGCGGGTTGTTTTTTTCTTGATCTAAAGGAACCGTTAACGATGAACCTATGACTCGATCTGTATAAATATATACATACAACATATCGATAAATAATCTAAATGAAATATTTGTTAAAGCTACTTGGGTACTCTAAATTAAATTCTTTTTGTTCCAAGGGTGTTGAGCATAATGTTTAGAATGAAAACCTTTATAGGAGTCATGATGAGTTCATATCATTCTAAAATCATACAATATTATCCTTCCACCATTCACATGATTAACACCCATATAATACATTGCTATAGAGGAATATGCGAAATCCAAAATCCATGCGTGTGAGGATGATATTTACCTTGAGGGCGTGTTTGGTTAAGAGAAATAAAGGAGGAGAAATGGAAATAGCTTGATTTCCTTTGTTTGGTGCAACTGAGAAAAAATAAAGCGGGGATATGAGAATTCTCGAGAAATTATGCCCTTTGATAATGAATTTCCAATGGACGTCCAAAGTAATTCTCATTGTTTTATTATTTGGTAAGTGTGAAGTACAAGTTGTCTTGGCACGTGATTGTCACATTTCAACAAGATTAAACTATGGCCACCCATCTTTTTCTCTATCATCTCAACAAAGCTACTACCCATGTAATGACAGTGAGGTTTTCAAAGTTTTATCATGTTTTCCATTCGAAAATCTAAACAAATTTCTTTTGTATTTTCGAAAGCATCATCTTCTACTCCTTTTGTTCTAACGGTGAATCTCCGGCGATCTGCAGTCACCTCCCTCTTGTTCCGTAGCCTTCCAATCTCCTAAACTACATCTCGTCACCTCTCTGTCACGATTTCATTTTTGTTTCATCAATTTTTTTTTACTTTTTTATTGATGATAACTAATTTGTAGAGGTTCTGATATGCTAAAGTATATAGATCGTTTAACTGTTTGTCATTTTTTTAAATATTGCCAGACAAAAAATAAAAATTGTCGCATTAAATTTTTATTGCCTATCTCTCGAGTCAAGTATCAATTGTTACCAAACACTGGAATTCATATAAGTTCTCTACTAATTTCTATTCTCTGAATTTTCAATCTCTACTCAATTCCATTTCTCTTAATTTCTTTGTACCAAACATGCCCTGAATGTTCTGTAAAGCATGAGGTTTGCTGAGCAATTGCATAGAATCCTTCAGCAATTGTGTGACAATAGGCAGACATTGCTATTTATTGCAACCTTACCAAGTGCTCTTGTCTTGTTTGCTGAGGTCGGTCTATTGAACCCTCAACTTGTGCGTCTTGATTTGGAGACTAAAGTTATACTGATTTGAAACTTACATTGTTTACCTTAAAAGGCGGGAAGGAAAATTTGCTGCATTATTGTATACTTCTATTTGATTAGGGAACATATCTAAGTGGATGAGCAATCATTGATATTTGTATTTTGATGGAGAATTTCGGTCCATGTCCGGGTAAGTCCGATCTAACAAAGTTAATATACAGTTGTGCATATGACCGAACCGAATCAACGACTGGAAATATTAAGGGAAAATTCTTGAAATGCCCCAAGATGTCACCATTTTTCTCTTTTTGCACCCCCAAATGAGAATTTCTCGAAAAGTTTATGCAACTTGCACCCCAAGGGAAAACTCGTTTTGACAGCATTTAGGCGTACTTTTATGTGACTTATACAAATATAAATATAATGAAAACTATATGAATAAATGGGCCAAAGTTGGTGCGTGTAAGAGTTTATTTTATGCAAAATTTATTTAATTTTTTATGTGACTTGTATTTTTAATAATTTTTAAAAAATTCTAAAAAAAAGTTTAATACTTTCAGTAATTTAAAAAAAAACTTATAAGTTTAATACTTTCAGTAATTTAAAAAAAAAAACTTATATTTATAAAAAGTAAAAATAAATTTTTTTAACAAAATTTTTTTTTTATATAGTTTGTTTAACTTTAAATACTTTAACAAAAAATAGTTATTTAATTAAAAAAATTTCATAAAACTTTTTTTAATAAAAAAATATTTTTATTTTATAAAAATAACTTTTAAAAAAATAATCTTTAATAAAAAAAAATTTTGTAAAAAATATTTTTATAAAAAATTTAATTTTTGTAAAAAATATTTTTTTATAAAAAGTAATTTTTATAAAATATATAGTTGCATTACTTATTACTGCAACCCCAACATGTGATTTACAATTTCACGAAAATATATAGTTGCATTACTTGTTACATGAACGCAAGAATTGAGTAAACAAATTACTTATATTGTAATTGTGTGATACTTTTGACCTGAAATAGTTAACCGAGTAAGGTCCATAGCACATATAAACCTATCAAAGACAAAAGAAATAAATACCTTTGCTTCCTTGGGATTTCTCCTCAAAGGTTCCGTGTAGTGCTTAATAGCTTCTGGATATTTCTGCATTTTGAAGTATTCATTTCCTGAAGTGCATTTAAATTATTATTTAGAAAGTGATAGCTATAAAAAAGATCGGTTAGTCAAGAAAGAGTATTTCAATGCATAGAGCAATCCTCTTAAAATTATTCAATTCAAAACACTATTTTATTTGCTAATAAAATAAGGTTTAACCCATAACCTGAACCACATAGCACGCCAGTTTGCCACTATGAGAATCAAAAGTTTAAAGCAAACAAATACGTCCATCGGGATCCTTTATATATATATATATATATATATATATATATATATATATATATATATATATATATATATATATATATATATATATATATATATATATATATATATATATATATATATATATATATATATATATATATATATATATATATATATATATATATATATATATATATATATATATATATATATATATATATATATATATATATATATATATATATATATATATATATATATATATATATAACGTTTACTGTAAAAGTGTGTAGTGAGCTTTATGTTGCAACAACACAAAAATGTAAAAGAAATCATTTTTTTTTGAAAATATGAAACCAATGGGTTGTAAGCAGACATGCTGCTTGGTGAGGTTTTTGATGGATTGGTAGGGTAATGCAATCAAGAAATCATTAGATTTGGGCTGATAGCCAAAAAGATTAAAAGAGCTCAATATTTTTAGGAGAAAACACACTCGAGATACAAAAAATTTATAAACTATGTACTCACTTTATCTGGAATTAAAATTTGCATGTTGTTATTGTTGCAATGAGCAATCCGGATATCTTCATGTTCATAATTGTTGGGTCCACTAGATGTGGATCTTGCAGCCTGTCAGAAACGGTGAACGACTTCTGTAATCACAAGTCAATTCACTGAGAGACTCTATACACAATATGAATGCAGAATACAAATATAATAAAGAGGAACAGAGTAACTATAAAGACTTGATCTTTTCTAAGGATTTCTAATATTGATAATGACTAGAATTACGTTTGATAAAGGTCTGTCTAACCCTTATGCCTAAGGTTCCTTTTATACTACAAGGAAACCCTAATACAGTATTAAACAAAACGTGTAATTTGACTTGTTGAGTTCAAGTTTCATGGAAAACGTGCAATAAAGCTCGAGGATTGAATCAGCAAAAGTAATAGAAACATCAGCAAGATAAGAAACAGATCAACCGCCGTAACATGAAACACTAGAAGCTTCTCCAAAGCTTGAAACAAATCAGCATCGTGTTGAACCTTTA
Organism: Glebionis coronaria; assembly: GCA_025667525.1. NCBI lineage: Eukaryota > Viridiplantae > Streptophyta > Magnoliopsida > Asterales > Asteraceae > Glebionis > Glebionis coronaria. Next base: position 60,708 of record JANFOE010000787.1, on the reverse strand, counting down.
CAACAACATGAGCAGATTTGATGAGCCTTTACCAAGTAGCTGCTCGCTCTTGGGCTAGCTAGTCTTTCTGGTGGAATAAGCATCACCCTGGGAGACCAGAACCCAGCCCAACTCTTAGAACGTGAATCAATGGTGAGTAGGGGTACCCTGATGATTTTAGGCAAACCATCACAGCCGTCAACGGATTTGATATGTCTTTACCAGAAGCCTTACCCCTCTGGACTCGCCAACTCTCAGCAATGAAGCATCGGTGAGTTGAAAACCCTATAGCTTTAAGCAAGCTATTACAGCTATCAACGGATTTGATAAAATCTTTACCAAGAGCCGTACCCCCTTGGATTAGCCACTTTTCAGTCTAGGACCATGGCAAGTGAAAACCATCCAGTTTTGGGTAACCTAGCAACCATCAACGGATTTGAGAATCGCACCAAGAGCCGTACCCTCAAGATGAATCAACTCTTTCTTGTCGATTAGACATGGTGAGTTGAGGACCATTTGTTGTGAGGACCAAGTCCAACACCAGATGAAACCAGTAACCAGCACAAGGACAATTCAGCAATTAGAACCCATAGTTTGAATCAGCAAATGGTATCAAATTCACAAGTGTAAAATCCATGATGTGTTTAAAGTATAAGCAGATATTATATAAAAAGTATAAAAAAAAAATTTCTTTTTTTTCTCTTTTATTTTTTTTAACTATAAAGAATGAAATTCACCAATCACTTTACATATTGGTGAAAAGAATGATAATATGAACAAATGAGCAAAAACACAAAATAAAAACACTTACAAACCAACCAAATCAAATACCAGAAGCAGCCTTCTTATCTGCTTTCAAACGAGCATGGATCCCTTCCACCAACGCAGTTGCCATAGAGGACTCATTCCCTGAGGGAGCATTCGAAATCTGCAAGTGACAAGCCAACATAGCCTCCATTGAAGCAATCGTCAATGGATAATCCAAGTTTGTGAGCATGAAGACCATATGACCAGATTCCAACTCCAACATATGCACACCACATCCCGCATATAACTTCCATCGCTGAATAACCCATTGCATCTGATCCTTCCAAACAACAGAAACAGGAGCATGAGGAGGTGCATCAAGCATCATCTTTAGATCAGCCCATACTCTCAGACCAGGCCAGGAAGACACAGCCATAGGATCAACAGGCATGCCAGTATCCATAAACCCATATAAAGCCATAAGATCCTTACGATCAGCCCAAGACAAAATACCCTACAGACCCGAAGCTAACCGCACAGACCCATCACTAAGAGTAATTCTATGAGATACCGTACCAGGAAGAGTCGTGGAACGCGCAACCGTCCAGCCAGTAATATATCCATTTCCCAAAGGCAAATCAGAGTCACTATCAGAAGCTGCATCTATAAGATTTTCGGGAGCACGCTTCTCATAGGGAACGGTCTTGCCACGTCTAACACGTCGAGCCGATTTCTGACGAAGCGAATGGCGAGGTGTGGAATCACTAGGAGAGGGTTCAACCTTTATCTTAGCAGCAGTGGGAGCAGGAGAAGTAGACTAAAAAGTTTGCCCATCCAAGGGATCAACAGGAGCTGCACTAGACGAAGGAATAGGTTGAGAACCAGGAACTGGTGGTGATGGGGATGCCATATCAGGTGTAGGAGTAGTGGTGGTGGTGGTAGCAAAGGTGGGGGTGGCGGTAGCATGTGGGGTGGTGGTAACATGTGTTGTGGTGGTAGCAGGACCTGAAGAAGAAACCGGAGGAGAAACCGAATGAGTAGGGGTGAAACCAACAGGAGAGGCAACAAAAACCGATGGAATAGCAGCAGAACCAGGAGTAGTATCAGATGTAGGACTAGTAGTAACAGCAGGTGAAGAAGTGGTCACCACACGTGGAGAAGGACGATAAATAAATCGTTCCGGAATAAGGGTGCTTTGATGCTTGACCATTCTTTCATATAGTGCTTTAAGTTCATCAAAAGACAAAGCCCGAACCCTGTCCCACTTCTAACCAGTTTGGAAATAAGCAGCAGACTGATACTTCATATATCGCTGCATCTGCTTTTGCTCCTCAGTTCTCGACAACGGTGTGTTCTTACGCTTCTCACGAAGCTGTGCAGCAAGCGCCAACTGATGCTTGCGCATCAACACCATGGCTCTTGGAATACAGTTATGCTCATCCACATCCGCACCCAGAAGATCAGTGAACTGGGAATAATCCCTGGTAAGAATAGTCAACACCTGCATCCAATCACTATCATTCCAATGCATTGCATCATGCTGGACTTGTTCACGTCTCTGCTGTTGAAGCGCTTCCTCCTCAGCCCGAGCAGCTTCATCAAATTCGGCTTGCATCCGTTGAGCAGCCTCCTCACCCAACCTATCCTCCTCAAGCTGTCTGCGTGTACGCTTGCGAGGTGGTGAGTGAGCATCAGTCATTGGGGCCTTCCCCTTTGGATCATGGGATGGACCAGCATTGGAACCAGTAGTAGGACCAGAAGCACCATCCATAGGTGTGGGAGCAGCAGCATGAGAAGGAACACTGGAGGAAGTCGGAGGAACCGGCAAATTATCATACAATTTATCCGCAAAGGCAGCCTTTGCCAACAAAGTCAAACCATCCTCAACACGCTCTTGAACCTCCTCATCAGAATCAGAGTGAACCACATGCTTCTTGCGTCGTCTTTGCTGAGTGTCCAAGGCTTTGATGCGATCAGCCATGGGAAGAACAAACTCCCTAGTAAGTTTCCGGTGTTGATTCAAATCTGCTTCCAAGGAAAGAATCCGCGCATGATACATGTGCATAAGATCAAGTAACAAAATAAGTGTAATAGGCTCCTCTGCCTGCCCACCAAGAGGACTTAGGTCAGGGAAGGCGTCATTGGAGCCCGAAGCAACAGATGGGCCAACATTAGGAGTACTAGCACCAAAAGGCTTATCAGAAGAGTGTGGAGCAGGACTAGGAGGGGGAGTCTCCACAAATGGAGACGTATGTGGTAATGAAGAAGAAGCAGCCTTGGAAGTGGATGGTCTCTCAACCACCACCTCCACAACCGGCTCTTCCTCAACCACAGGAGGTGCACCACCAGCATGAACCTCCTCCTCCATCGGGTCATCACTCAATTGAGGTTCCTCCTCGGGTTGTTCACCCGGAGGAACCACAACATCAGGAGGACCCTGAGCCAGCCCCATCATGGCCTTAGTAAGGGGCCTCCACTCCCCGCTAAACCCATGGACCATATTATAATACACTTTGCCAGTAAGCTTAGAAGGCACATGCTCAGTCCTATCACGAGGAATGCAAACCAGTATTTGTTGTTAAAACCTAGGATACATCAGAAACTTCTTCCTAGAACCAGCACTAGATAGATTGCTAACCATCCCCTCAAACAAATAACGAGAGAAATTAAAAACTCTACCCTGTGCTAAGCAAATGAGACCAGTAGCCAAAGGAGTAGGGAAAGCATCCCAACTCCCAGACTTGGGACTTAAACAATGAATCAGAAAATGCACCAGAAGCTTCCATTGGGGGGAAAACCTATTCTTCTGGAAGTTAAACTTCCCCCCATGATTGTACCCTATAGCAGCCATCCCCCCCAACACCTCCGAATTGGGGATGGACACAACACCACCTTCATCGTGTAGATGAAGGGAAGAGCGAATAGAAGCCCCAAACACCACGTATGAACGTCCATCTATGGTAGCATGGAGTTCACGTGGACGACCAACCACAACCACAAGACGAGCAGACGCCCAAAACTGACGAATGACACTATCATAAATAGTGGGACAGACAGTAAACGCATACCTTAGGTTTGAAGCCTCAATGAAGTCCAGAATGTCAGTAAAATCATCACGATGTGGACCATCTCCTAGATAGGCGACCTTGTTGTGAGCAGGTTGGTATACCAGGGCAGCCATGGATCTTGATTAATTGATTGGAAGATGATTTTGGTTATGGTGGAGAGAGTAGGATCGGTTGTGTGTGTGTTATGAGTGAGATGAATGAGTCAAGGGGGGTTAATTGACCATAAATAATGAAGGTAGTAACTGTTCATTGACCCCTAATAATGGGGGGTTGCCCTTTCAAATTAGACAGTTATTACATAGTAACCACTTGCCCTTTTAACATAATTTCCAAATTCCAATTTACCAAAGTTAAATAAGAGTGTAAATACCAGAATTTGAAGCGTTGACTAAAAGTCAAAGCGCACAATGGTTAATACTAGAAGCAAAATGTGGTTAACAAAAGTCAATAAGAATGAATAGTGTCCCAGACCAGTACCAGAAGCCAACCATCACTTGACAAAGAAGGATTTTTAACCACCGGAAGCCAACCAATAATGACTAGAAGCTAACCAATGAGGACTAGAAGCCAGTCATGAAAGAATATAACCACCAGAAGTGAGCAAAATCCTCCACCAGGAGTAACACACACCACCAGAACCAATGCAAAATGTTGTTAAAATCTACCAATATGTTAGTCTGTGCAAAGTAATATGTACACTAAGCCTCCCCTTAGGCTTAACCTCCCCTCAATCCTAGACCTCAAGGATTGACCATCCCAATGTGAACTACCAAGTGGTTAAACCGAGTACCATTAAAGGCTTTTGTCAACAAATCAGCAACATTATCATCTGTATGAACTTTAAGAACCTGTATCAACTTCTTCTCATTGGCATCCCGTATAAAATGGTGCCTAATTTCAATATGCTTTGTTCGCTGAAGAAAAACAAGATTCTTCACAATGCAGATAGTACTTTGATTGTCAATGAAAATTTTAGTGTTCATAAAATTGAACCCATAATCCAACATCTGATTTTGGATCCACAAGACTTGTCTACAACAGCTAGCAGCAGCAACATATTCAACTTCTGTTGAAGAAGTAGCTACTATCGTCTGTTTCTTGCATTGCCATGAAATAAGTCGGCGACCCAAAAATTGACAACCACCAGTAGTAGACTTTCTGTTATTATTAGCACCTGCATAGTCACTATCACTATATGCTTCAAGAACAAAAGGTGATTATTTAGGATACCACAAGCCAGTTTAGGTTGAGCCTTGATATACTTGAAAATCTTCTTAACTGCATTCAAGTTCGAAACCGTTGGAGTCACCTGATGTCTAGAACAAGCACTTACTGCAAACATGATATCCGGACGTGATGCAGTCAAATACATTAGTGAGCCAATCATAGACCTGTACATGTGAACATTGACCGGGGGATCTGGCTCATTCTTGAGTTTGACTTTAGCAACTTCATAAGGAGTTGCTGCTGGTCTAAGAGGATCCATGTCGAACTTCTGAAGGATCTCATGAACATATTTATCTTGACTGATGAAGATCCCATCCGACTGTTGCTTGACTTGAAGACCAAGGAAGAAAGAAAGCTCTCCCATCGCACTCATCTGAAATTCGCCTTTCATCAAGTGTTCAAACTCATCACACCATTCCTTCCTAGTAGAACCAAAGATAATGTCGTCCACATAAACCTGAACAAGGATAATGTCCTTGGTATTCCTCCTAAGAAATAGTGTTTTGTCAATAGTACCTCTTCTATAGCCATTCTTTAACAAGAAAGTTGAAAGACGCTCATACCAAGCTCTAGGAGCATGATGTAATCCATAAAGAGCCTTGACCACCTTGTAAACTTTCTTGGGATGAAGTGGATCTACAAAGCCCTTAGGTTGAGTGACATATACCTCCTCATCAATTTTGCCATAGAGAAATGCACTCTTGACATCCATCTGAAACACCGTAAAGCCCACATAAGAAGCAAAAGCCAAAAACAGACGAATAGCCTCAATCCTTGCAACCGGAGCAAAAACTTCAGTGTAGTCAATGCCTTCAATTTGAGTGTGTCCCTGTGCGACAAGCCTAGCTTTATTCCCCACGACAATTCCCCGTGCATCCTTCTTGTTCTTGAGAATCCATTTGGTATTGATTGTTGTCTTTCCATCTGGTAAGTCAACCAGAACCCAAACATTTTGAAACAAGAATTGCTGCATTTCCTCCTGCATAGCCTCCACCCAACTTTGATCCTCAAGAGCATGAGTGACCGATCTAGGTTCCACCAGTGAAAGAAAATAAGCAAACAAACAGTGTTGAAAGTCCGTATGATTATTACGCTTTTGATCTTCAATATAGCTCACAAAAGCATGATGATCAGACGAGGCCTTCTTCTACATCCTGCGTGTCTTGACAGTAGAACCAGGATCTCCAATGATTTGAGTGGTAGGGTGATCTTTGTGTGATTGCAAGACTGGATTGGAAGCTACCTCCACTTCTGGTGCCAAGTTATTGAGATCACCAACAAAGTCAGCATCATATGATGCAGCGTTGAAAATCCCATCTACTGGTTGTTTATGAATATCATCCAGGTTGGTAGAAGACTTCTTTTGATGGTTCCCCAAATCAGAAGGACTGGAGAAACGAGTATTTGAAGCAGACTCACTAGCTGGAGTACCAATAGGTGATAAGCTAGCACTAGGAGCAGAAGCTGGGGTACCAGGAGTAGCTTTGTCAGTAGGCGTATTCAAGGGAAACTCAAAGCCACCTTGAGCAGCTGCTGTAGTAGCTTCTTGTTGTTGTTTGAGTAGGGTGTCAAGTGCTACTCGGGAATCCAGTACATCTAATGGAGTTGCATCACTAGGAGGAGTAGGAGAGACTGTGGTGGAGTAAGATGGAACAGAAAGACTAGAAGGAACACCTGTACTAGAAGTTGCAAACACTTGTGGACCTGCATCATGGTTAGTTTTGAAACGAAAATATCCTAACGAATCACTAAGATAATCAAGATCAAAATACCATTCAGGACCCTTGCCTTGGATGTTTGACTTCTCTTCAAAATACTTGAGATTTATAGTTTCAATGACCCGCTTGGCTTGGAGATTGTAGACACGATAAGCCCGAGAGTGAGCTGAATATCCCACAATGTATCCTTCATCTGCCTTGCCATCAAACTTCCCCAAATAGTCACTAGTATTCAGAATGGTTACAGGACACCCAAAAGGCTTCAAATGAGCAATATTTGGAACTTTGGCCGTTAGAAGCTCATAAGGAGTCTTCTTGTGAGGATTGGTAATAGAAACCCTATTCAAAGCATAACTTGCAGTATTAACAGCTTCTGTCCAGAACATGGTTGGAAGCTTGGAATCGGCAAGCATTGTTCTTGCTACTTCTATTAGTGTCCTGTTCTTTCTCTCTGCCACGCCATTCTGTTAAGGAGTTCTTGCTGCACTATAATCTCTTTTGATGCCCTTAGCATTACAAAGTGCTATGAGGTCTTTATTTTTGAACTCGGTTCCATTACACCCACGTGAACCTGCTATATCCATCAGTTACCACTAGACAGAATTGTTTGTGGTCAATGATCCTAATGGAAGTAGGACCAAATAAATCCATGTGTAGTAGTTGCAATGGTTCAGTAATAAGACTAAGAGCAGTAATAGCCTTGAAGGATGCTTTATGTTGTTTGTTTGCTACAAGCAATACAATTTATATCATTTCTAAATGACTTGGGAGGTAAACCAGAGACCAAATTCAGATTTGCAAGTTTGTGAATGGTCTTGAAGTTCACATGCCCCATCCTTCTGTGCCATTGAGTGGCTTCATCTTCTGAGGCTTTAGCAACCAGACATGCTAGTTGACCAGTAGTGTTGACTTCATTCAGCTTGATGCTATATAGATTGTGTCTTCTAGGGATTCTGAGCAGAACCTGTGAGTCATCCGGAAGCTGAAAGTCTTTGGAGAGCACAAGTGCATCAGTATCCGTGAAGAGAACAAACTGCTTCTTGTCACAAATCTGAGAGACAGATATCAATTTGAAGTGCTGAAGTGCTTCTACATAGTAGACCTGCTCAAAATTTAGATTAGGCGTCTTAATTGTTCCTTTTCCAGTGATCCTGCCTTCACCTCTACCAAAATAAACCTTGCCGCCTTGAAATGGTACAAAGTTAGAGAGAAGACTTTTATTTCCTGTCATGCTCCTGGAGCAACCACTATCAACAATGCCTAAACTAGGATCTTGGTATGGAGTAACCTACAACAACAAGATAATAAAAATGCAACAGTTAGTGTCTTAAGGGGACCCAAACCTATTCAGGTTTGAGCCTGCCTTGTGGATCTTTAGTAGAGAGCCAAGAAGATTGATGAGATCCACCGTTGTTCCTTGGTTGCCTATGCATCATACGGGTATTATTGTTTGACCAAGAACAACCTGCTGAGGGCTTAACGGCAGTTCCCAAACTTCCCAAACCAAAATACATGTGGTCAAAATTATGTGGATAAATTGGATTAAAATTTTGAAAATAGTTACTGGTGGATCTATTTGTTGTTGATCTAATGTTTCTCCAATGATCAGAAGGTAATGGAGAGTACCTTCTAGAAGAAGAAAACGATTGAGCACTAGGATTGAGTCTTCTAGAAGTATATGTGGCAGCTCCTGGTGGACCAGGAGCAGGAAATGCTTGATTAACAGAAGCATGTGTGTCATAAAAATCACAATCTTTAATCAAATGAAATGCACTTTCACAAACAAAACATGTTTTAATAGACCTTTTATTAGAATGATATTGTTTCATACTGCTAACATTATTACACACAATTCTAGGAGTATCAAACTTCCTAGGACTCAATAAACCAGGACCAGACACACTTGACTTAAAAGCAACTCTTTCTTCACACATCCTAGCACCAGTAGCAGCATGATCATTCGACTTGGAACTTGTGGGTCTTGACTCTTCACTTGAATCACTTGATGCAGAGTTACTGGCTTTGTCACTGAAAGTACATGAGACAAAGTCATTAGAATTAGTAGAACTTTTTGGGGACTCATGCATCTGTGATCCATCCAAGTCATTATGCCTAGAAGTGGGCATGAAAGTTCTAGTAAGAGGTGGAGGGACAGCATGCATTTCTGCTGCTGGTTTAAACCTATTGTACCTAGGTTCTCCCTCTTCCTCTTTGTCGGCATCAAAGACACTCGAAAAAGATAAATCAAACACATCTTCTGAATCAATATATTTATCAAATCCTAACCCTCTTTTAGTCCTACCAGACATGCTACTATCAATTAATTTTGAAAGATTTTTAGGTGCCTTTTGCCATTTTTCAAATCTCAACATTGTAGCATCTAATCTTTCTTGCATCTCCTGTTTTTCTTTTATACTGGCATCTTTTACCTTTTCTGTATATTTAAGCATATTAGTTGTGTTTTCTAAATCGATGCTCAGTATCCTAATTTTATCCTCATACTCACGTTGAGTATCTTGTAGCCACCTCGTTTGTTGTTCCAATGTGTTTAATGAAGCCTTATAGGCTTGAACCTCTAAAAAATATTTATCATTCTGATCATTTACTTCATTAAATTGGGACAACAATTTTGAGTATTTATCATGACAACCAAGAGGACAATGTTGTACCTGAGGTGAGATGCCCATAAGAGCACACTCGTCCGCTTCTTCTGCATTAGATAGATTCCCAGCAATCATTGCAAACACGTCAGTCGAGGATTCAGCTGATTCCAAAGTGGTAGTCTGATGATCATTCCAGTTGACCATAGAATCAACAGATACCAATGCCTTCTTGTCATCTTTTACCTCCTGAACCTTAAAAGCTGAGTACCTGCTCTTCTCCTGGTCATTCTTGCTAGGTCATTCCCTTGCAAAGTGACCTTGTTGCTGACAGTTATAGCATCGAACCTTGCTCCTGTCGAATCTTGCTGGCTCCCGTGGGTTGTAATTGAATTTTCGACCTGCTTTCTTCTCAAACTTGTGAACCCTAAGAGTGAGCATGGCCATCTGCCATTTAAGATCCATTTCATCCAGGTCAAGTTTATCGACCTGTTTGAAGTCATCAAAAGCAAGTTGTTGTTGAGCATCAACATCAGCCACAAAAGAATGAAGAACGGCTTCTACCATACTACCAGACTTGGCAGTAGGATCAGGAGCAGAAGTATGCTGAAAAGTATGTTGAGAAGACACAGTATTGCTTGGGCTGCTAGCATATGACATGGGACTGGATGCCATAGAACTCACAAAGGCAGAATTAGCAGGAGTGGGAAAAGAATCACTTGAATATCCTCTCACATGAGGTTCAAAAGTTTTGAGCTTATGAAATAGATCATCAAAATTGAGATAGTCAAGCCCATCTTTTGCTTTGAGAGAGATTACCACTTGATTCCATGAGTAGGGTAAGGCTCTAAGAAACCTTGCATTAATATCACCATCGTCAGGCTTTGAACGAAGTTGATTCAATTGGCTCAATATCTTTTAGAACCTGTCATACCCTTTATGTAAACCTTCAGTTTCTGAGATTTTGAATTATGTGAATTCATCTCTTAGCATGGATCTTCGCATTTTCTTTGACTCCTCATTCCCACCAAACCTTGCTTTTATACCATTCCAGATCTCTCTGGCATCATCCAAATGGTAGAAGTCACCCATGTGATCATCAGGAAGAGATTGAAGCAAAATAGTTTTTGCTTTGACCTCCTTCTGAATAGCTATGATTTCTTCATGAGATTTGGGGTCAAGAAGAGTAATATTACCATTCTTGTCTCTTCCAGTTAGCTTCCTGCTGTTCCCATTCAGAATAACCTTCCAAAGGTCTTGATCAGTATTGGTGATCCACCATTCCATCTTCATTACCCAACTATCATATTCGTCCTTTTTCAGAAGAGGGAATTTACCATTCGTGTTGGAAACCGTAGCAACGATCTGCTGAGGTTGCACAATTTTAGGAGTGTTGTCTTCTCCTGTTTGAGTAGAAGTTGAGGCAGACATGATTAAACAAAAATGTCAGTAATAAAAAAAACTTGATTCTTCTTGTATAGAGACCCTCCCAGGCTCTGATACCACTTGTTGGGTCCACTAGATGTGGATCTTGCAGCCTGTCAGGAACGGTGAACGACTTCTGTAATCACAAGTCAATTCACAGAGAGACTCTATACACAATATGAATGCAGAATACAAATATAATAAAGAGGAACAGAATAACTATAAAGACTTGATCCTTTCTAAGGATTTCTAATATTGATAATGACTAGAACTACGTTTGATAAAGGTCTGTCTAACCCTTCTGCCTAAGGTTCCTTTTATACTACAAGGAAACCCTAATACAACATTAAACAAAACGTGTAAAACTGATATGCATATCTTTTCCTAACATATCTCATGCATATCCTAACAGAATAATAAATAAATAATAAAGTTTGACTTTGACTAGGACCAGGAGCACAACTTGCTCCTACTACTACTAGGACCAGGAGGAACTACATACCTCCTAGTCTACCTATTACATTTAACTATTCCAATGTTCCTAACAATAATGCAGAAAAGACAGCTTGAACAACTGTACATTATTTTCTGCAATGACAGCACTAACGACCCTACTATTTCGACACCATTATTTTTTTATTTATTTTCCATTTAACAAATAGTTGAATACGTACATAACACTATGTATGTGGTCCAATAATGTGATCATCAAGTCTACACCTTTTCCCCATTTCCAAACAAATACCTAAGCCCATCATGATGCTTTGACCGGAAGGTCCGTCCTATGAACGTCATCCTTTTTTTGGTTTTCTTGAGTTTGGTGTTCATGAGGGCCTATTGTAGTTAAAATGCATTTCATAACATTAGACCTACTAATACAGGGGATTACGCTTTGACGCCAGACAAAATATACCAAAACCAGTGTTATTCTTCAGCATGTATGGTGTAAATTAGCACCATGTGGAAATATTCATTAATTTGCTTTTTAAAAGAAGGGTCATATCAGGAATACAAAAAGATGCATATGTGAATTATATACCTCCAATATGCCCCTATGCCCACAAGACAACCTTAAAAAACCAAACAATTATCCATCACCGAAGTTAAGTTCCATGTCCTGCACTTTTATGTCGCTCCAAAGTATCAAACATACAATTAGGAAAAAGGTAACAAAAAAATCATAACTATGTAAGTATTGGATTTGCGCTTGGTAGCGTATAATCGCGTCTAAAATACACATCCAAACACCCTATAGTCAAGAACAATAATAAGGTTTTGGCCGATTTCTTAATCTGAGCTACTGATGGCCCCATCAAAGCTGGTACAATTTGCACCTCTTTTTTGGCTTCTATGACTTATGTGTATTGATATCTAAGTCCAAAAAGAGCTTATTTTCCACTTGAGTAACTGATCAGAAGTTTCAGAAGAATAGTATCTGACACAGCTAAAAGTCTATGACTAAGTGACCAATCTAGTCCTACTTTGTTAGGCAGACCTAAAGTTGAAACAAGAGGGGTTTTTATCTTTACGCCATAAGATAACACAATTTTCTTTTAGAAAAATGTAGTGAAAAAAGGTACTGACATGTAGTTCAGGCAGAAGTGGCTGGCCAAAAGTCAGTTGCACGCATGATTGTCACATGAGCTGGAAGACTTTACATGGTCGTCTGATTGAGAAGACTGACCAGGTACTCTCAGTAACTGTCCTTTGCCTTTTTGGATCACTACCATAAAAAGAGTTTTCTAGTAAACTTTTGAGTAGCCGAACTTAGATTGATAAAAATGGGACTATGAATTTGCTAATACATACAACACAAGATATTCTTAATGTACAATATTATTTAATAGGCCCATAAAGACGTATAGGATACTCTTAAAAATAATGACACTGATCATTTAACCCCTAAACAAAGACAATTAGTTTGTCTATACCTCATCAATACTGATTTTATAAATTAAAATGTTATAATCAATCCTACTTTACCAGGGTAACCCATTACCAAAAAAATCTATAATCAATCCCAAACACCCCTTTAAATTGACTACAACATACATGATAATAAAAAATATGTTTTGATAGAAAGGTGATCTGTAAGGGTTGGCATCATTTGATGGCAATCCCAGTTCACTTTGCTAACAACCTTGCTTTAAACAACTCTATTCGCCCCCCATACAATTGTTTAGTTAATTGGAATATAGATGTAGTACTCAAATGGCGTAGAACCTTTATGGTTATAATGCAACTGAAGCGAGAAGGAGAAGTACTCCTGAAGTTATCATATGACCCAAATACGCATAATGCTTCTTGTATTCTTATAAAGCGAGAAGGAGAAATCAAATGAAAATGCATTTCATAAAGTATATTTAGCACAAAGCCTCTCATTCCAAAAGATTATTTTGTTTTTTTAAAATTTATATAATAAGCATTGTGGAAAGAAAATCTAAACATGTTTATTCAAAACTGCTTATATGTTGTATCGCATCAAAACTGCTTATATGTATTGCGATAACTCAATTGGCAATTTTAGTATGCACACTAATTTCTAAACACCCCCTTATAAACAAACTAACTTGACCATGATTTGGTCTTGATTCAGAAGCACAAAGAAATAGTAAGTACTGGTTGCGTAAAAAATCTATTATATCTTGAATAATGTATAAACTTAACTTGTAAAGAAATACTTACCAAATTGATCATCTTCTCCTTTATTTGTTTTTACAACTCAAGAATCTCACGTGTCTATATGGTACTACATATTGGTAAACTGGTCAACTATATGATCTGATACAAATGTGCATAAACAAAAGGTGATCCAGAAATTGCCTAAGGAGTGACAATGTACCTGTGTAACACATACGTTGATCAAACAAACAATTATTGGCTACGTAATATATTTATAAGAAAAGGGTAAAGTGGAATTAGGTTATAATTGGATCCGGCCTTTCCTGTCATGACATTAAGTAATAAAGTTTCCTCGTATGCGTTTCCCAAAATCAAAATACTAAAGTGTTGTTTTGTGGCTGTAAGTGTAGTAAATTGCCTCACCAAGTTACAGGGAATCTCATATTTGATACTCCCCGCCCAGCAGACTCATCATATCCCCTTGAGAATGAATTTACACAGAACTTACAAGTCATACTTTTGATTCAACCAATAGCTATGTAGGTAAAGTGAGATCAAGTATTTCTATAAACATTAGAATCGCGGTGTATAGATGGATTTATTAATTTAGTACCTTGATTGTCAAAATAACTCCGACAATTCAGTTATGCTGAATTCTTAGCCATTTCATAAATAAAAATATGTTTTGTTGTGAACAAATACGCGATAACTATACTTACCCTGAGACCCAGGGATGTTCGGCCTGTCATTCTATTATCCCATGGAACATTGACATTTATGTCTGGTTGTGTGTTGGTACCTACATAAATATATGATTTTAAATTAATGTAAAGAGATTATATTGCATATGCGTATTTGTGACTATATTCCCCTTCTTTTAGTACTAAAATTTCTTTATCGTTCATGTCATCTTCTAAAACTGAAATTAGACCAGTCTTTCATCTGGGTTATCCAGCCATGTTCGGTAAAAGCAGGATCCCCCGACCTTTCTTAAGGGCTTAAACTGAAACCGACAAAAAAGAAGAAGGGTAACATTTGTAATTGGAATTTTATATAGCATCCTTATGTATATAGGTCTAACACCCCCACAAATGCTATGCGCAGCGGAACTACAACATTTGGGTGCTAGGCAGTTATCATCACACACAAGCTATATCAAACGACTCAAAGAGACATAAAAGTTTAAGCATAATTTAAACATTGTTAAAACATATAAGTCTACAGTTTTCCAAATCCCAAGATGATACAAAACAGAGTTTGCGTTTGGTCCCCACTGAATCTCAACCCCAAAAGATACATTTTTCTTCACATGACAGAAAAATAAAAGTGTTTCAAGTTAAATAATGGGTGGAAAACAAGTAGACCGCCAAGCCACACACAACTCCCATCCTTTGCATGCTCCATGCTATACATCATAGGTTACCTGAAACACATGCTAAATTGGGTAAACAAATAAAGTTGAGTGGAATTCATAGGTTTTACAATCTCATTTTGAACATAAGTTTTATAAAAATCATTCACGATCATTCATAGAATTGTCGATCAAACAATCTATTATCAAGGTTATGACAATTGTGTTTAAGCTCATGACACTAATCCACTAACTCAATCACCCGCGTATAATTACCGGCGTGATTAAGATGAAACCATTGCTCCTTCTAAAGGCATTAGTTGCAATTATACCTTATTTCTTATCACAAGTTATCCATCCGCAGGGGGTACTCAACGTACTAGCCCTCGTCTCGGATAGGGTCGTCAACCCCATAGTACTATCAATTGTATAAGCGGCTATTTTCAATCCACACGAGGATTAAACAATAGTTAATAGTTCATGAATATAGGGTCTTTTGCAACTAGGTACTCAACACAATTTAGGCAACTTTCGGGTCCAACAATCATTCATGACATATGTTCAGTTTATAGAACTAGCATGCATCTCCCTCGCGGGTAAAAACAATTTAAAACAGTAGTGAGCGAGGCTACAAATTCACACCTAATATATATAGAAGTAGTCGACGTTACGAATGACGATCACTGATGATGATGAGGATGCCCGGGAAGTTCAACACCTAACAAACAATAACGCGTAATGAGTCAATCTCATTTATATAACTTTAAGTACTGTATAATATGTACATATTAGTCAATTGTCATAATTACAAACTCACGCCAAAGCCAAACAAGTAGTCGTTATTAGTTTTATACGGTTTATCTACGTTATTAAAGTTACTACCCTTTTTACATTTTTCGTCGATACTTACCAAAAGTATTGGCTGTTTTCTATGACTTGAACCCTTTTATAAAATTTAAGAAAATTCACAAAAATACCTCATGACCTGTAGAAAACCAAATTTTAATCCCATGAAAAGTTTTCACTTTTATGACTCGTTACTTAACACATTACTAGACGTACATATTTCGGACTGATTTTGCACATTGACCATGTTGGACTTGTTTGACCCATTTAAAATACACCATTGACCCATCCAACACCTAAGTCTAATAATAGACTCACAAATGCAGGTTTGAAATCAAAAATCAACTTTTAATCAATTACCAAACTCTATCTATGGTCCCCGGCATTTGACCCAAAACCAAACATAATTTCGGATGATGTAGGTTCTCATCTCCCGGTACACGTATTTTTAAAACATCATAACTTTTAACTCCTTAGGAGTCGTAAGCTCTAATTTATACCAAAATGTAGCTAAGAACAAGCCCTAAAACTACATTCTATATTAATGACCTATATCTAAGCTTAAGATTTTCAAAACACCCTTAAACAATCTGCCTAAAAATTACTACTTCAAAATCACCTTAACACTTGTTTCCAAACCATTTTAACGACACCTAGCCCTAACTTAATCACTCATAACCATTCTTAAACACCTTAATCAGTCCTTAACACCTAGAACATCATATCCACTCTAAAACCCATTTACCAAATCAAGCATGCAATATGAATAACCCATTCAAACACACTTAGAACATCAATTTAAACAAAAATACACCAACAAAATAATCAAACACCAAGATCCACCAAACACTCCCATTTGGCCGTAGGGTGTTGGTGATCAAAACACCCAAACCAAACTTGTTTTGGTTACTTTTAATGGTGAATTAGCATTACCTAATCACCAATTACACATGCAATTAGTTTAATTAAACAAAATCAAACAATTAGAAAATCTTTTAATTTTTGGAAAATCATGTTCATGCATGTTTGATTTAATTGTGGAAAAACACTTACAAAAGGATTAGAAAAAGTGGTCTTTAATTGTTTTGATCAAAACAAGAAAAAATATGGATTGTGGTGGTGGTGGTGGTATGGCCGACGACCAAAGGAGAAGAGAGAGGGTGGGTGAAAAAATTTTGAATGTTTTGTGTTGTGTGTGTTTCTTGTTTCCCTTTTGTAAATTTTTAGGGACCCCTTGTGAAATTTTGGCATTCTTTTGGCCTCATTTTCAAACGACTCTTATAAATAGCGGGAAACGACTTATTAGTCGACTTGGAAAATTTTGCGGGAGTCGGGGGTCATCCCGAACACTCCAAAATACTTTTAGAACAATTTAAACGCACCCGGAAAGAAATAAAACGCACCCGACTCGACTTAACACGAACCGAAAGTAAAATCCTCGAAAAATTATAATATCGATAAAACGACAATAAAACATAAAAATTGGGCATCCGTCGGGATCGTAGTCATCATCGTTCATTTTAAATCCTCAATAGTCAAGATTACGACCTCAAACATTGGTTTCAACTAAAACGATAAAATATATAGTAAACAAAATTTCTTAAAAATTTCAAAAATAGTCGTAATTTAGGGTAAGATAAGTGACCTCGGTTTCTGGGTATTACATCCACCCCTCCTTAAAGAGAGCGACGTCCCGGCGCTCGCCTCTTCTTATACTCACATTTCGTGCCGCTGGAACAGATGAGGATATCTCTCCTTGAAGAAGTCCTCGCGTTCCCAAGTGTATTACGGTCCATGCCTAGAATTCCATCGTACCTTCACAATGGTAATTCTACTATGCTTCAATCTCTTAACCTCTCGGTCCATAATCTCCACTGGCTCCTCCACGAAATGCATTTTATCGTCAAGCTGAATCTCGTCCAAAGGAATCACCAATTCCTTATCCGCCAAGCTTTTCTTCAAATTCGATACGTGAAACGTGTCGTGAATAGCACTAAGCTCATTCGGCAATTCTAACTTATATGCTACCGGTCCAATTCGTTTAACAATCTTGAATGGTCCAATATACCTTGGACTCAGCTTTCCTTTCTTCCCAAAACGAATCACACCCTTCCATGGCGAAACCTTAAGCATGACCATGTCTCCGACCTCAAATTCCAACGATTTCCTTCTATTATCGGCATAACTCTTCTGTCGGCTTCTTGCAGCAAGTAAACGGTTCTTAATTTGCACAATCTTCTCTGTCGTCTCCAAAACCATCTCGGGCCCAGTCAACTAACTCTCTCCTACTTCGCTCCAACACACAGGAGATCTACACTTCCTTCCATACAACGCTTCAAATGGTGCAGCCTTAATGCTGGCATGATAACTGTTATTATACGAAAACTCCACTAAAGGTAAGTGGTGTTCCCAACTTCCTCCGAATCAATCACGCATGCTCGGAGCATGTCTTCCAACGTCTGAATAGTTCGTTCGCTTTGGCCATCAGTTTTAGGGTGATAGGCCGTGCTCAAACTCAATTCGGTGCCCATCGCACGTTGAAGAGATTTCCAAAATTTCGAAGTAAACCTGCTATCGCGATCTGAAATGATCGATAAAGGTACACCATGTCGACAAACAATTTCCTTCATGTATACACTGGCAAGTTTCTCCATGTTGTCCGTCTTCTTCATAGGTAAAAAGTGAGCAGATTTCGTCAATCTATCCACTATTACCCAAATCATATCACAACCACTAGGAGTTCTTGGTAAACCCGTCACGAAATCCATAGCGATCTTTTCCCATTTCCATTCTGGGATCTCAGGTTGTACCAACAACCCAGACGGTTTCTTATGTTCAGCTTTAACCTTCGCACAAGTCAAACACTTACTGACGTAACGAGCAATCTCCGCCTTCATATTCGGCCACCAGTAGACTTTCCTCAGATCATGATACATCTTATCCGCTCCAGGATGTATCGAGTACTTCGACTTATGGGACTCATTCATAACCAAATGTCGTACTCCAGGCATTCCTTCCTCAGATGGACATAGCGGTAACCAAATCCGATTCTCAAAATGTCTCAGCCCGTCTGACTTAACCATAAAAAGAGGTTTCAATAGTCTTCCCAGATTCTCAGCACCAACATTCTCTTTCTTTAATCCCTTCTCTTGAGCCTTCAATATTGTTTCGGTCAAATCAACACCCTCAGTCATCACTAATGCTCTGACTCTTAAAGGTTTCTCTCTATCCTTCCTACTAAGTGCATCTACTACAACGTTCGCCTTGCCAGGATGGTAGCGAATCTTGCAGTCATAGTCACTCAGTAGTTCCACCCATCGTCTTTGTCTCATATTCAACTCCTTTTGGTCTAAAATGTGCTGCAAACTCTTGTGGTCAGTGAATACAACACACTTGGTCCCATACAAGTAGTGTTCCACAACTTTAGCGCAAAAACTACAGCTCCCAATTCCAAATCATGCGTAGTGTAGTTTTCTTCATTCTTCCTTAATTGTCTCGACGCGTAAGCGATCACCTTCTCACGCTGCATCAAAACAGCTCCATAACCCCTATGAGACGCGTCACAATAAACCATGAAGTCTTCGATTCCTTCTAGAAATGACAAAATCGGAGCAGAACACAATTTGTCCTTAAGTGTTTTGAAAGCGATTTCTTCATCATTTCCCCATTCAAACACCCGATTCTTCTCAGTAAGCTTGGTCAACGGCTTTGCAATCAACGAAAACCCTTCGATGAATCTCCGATAATAACCAGCTAAACCAAGAAATTGTCGAACTTCAGTTGGCGTTGTCGGTGCCGACCATTCCTTAATTTCCTATACCTTGGCAGGATCCACACGAACTCCTTTGCTATCAATCATGTGCCCAAGAAATTGTACAGATTCCAACCAAAATTCACACTTGGAGAATTTCGCGTACAGCTTCTCTTTCTTCAACAGCTCCAATATCGTCCTCAAGTGCTTCTCATGTTCTTCTTTGCTCTTGGAGTAAATAAGAATATCATCAATGAATACAATGACAAACTTATCCAAATACGGCTTGCACACTCGATTCATAAGATCCATGAATACTGCAGGCGCATTCGTTAGCCCAAAAGGCATCACTCAGAATTCAAAATGTCCATATCGCGTATGAAAAGCAGTTATAGGAATATCTTCCTCTCTAACTCGCAGTTGATGATACCCTGATCTCAAGTCAATCTTTGACTACACACAGGAACCTTGCAACTGATCAAACAAATCGTCAATTCTTGGCAATGGATACCGATTCTTAACCGTCAATTTGTTAAGCTCTCGATAGTCGATACACATTCTAAACGACCCATTCTTCTTCTTTACAAACAACACAGGCGCTCCCCATGGTGATGAGCTCGGTCGAATAAACCCCGTATCCATCAATTCTTTCAATTGATCAGATAACTCCTTCAGTTCTGACGGTGTCAATCGGTAAGGTGCACGAGCAACTGGTGCGGCTCCTGGCATCAAATCGATCCGAAATTCGACTTAACGAGAGGGCGATAAACCCGGCAACTCATCAGGAAAAAACTTCCGGATACTCTCGAATCATAGGCACCTCTTCCAACTTTGTCTCTACATCACCGTCACTAGAAATTTGTGCCAGAAACACATCGCATCCTTCTTCCACATACCTCATCATTTTCAAGCAAGATATTACTCTTAGACGAGAAGTACATTCATTTCCCTTCACAGTCAAAACTCTATTCCTCAACGGGATTTGGACTAATCTTTCTCCACAAACGATCACCGCACTATGCGCCATTAACCAATCCATCCCAACGATCACGTCGAAAGATCCTAGCTCTATAGGCATTAAGTCGATATCAAAGGCATAATTCCCTAACTTCAAGGTACAGCCTCTTAGTATAGAATTTGTACTAACAATCTTTCCATCGGCTAATTCCACATTATAGTTAGTCGTTAGCATTACCGGTTCTCTATTGATAAGACGAATAAATTTTTACATCTACGAAGCTTTAGTCGGAACCAGAATCAAATAATACACTAGCATAACGAGCTTCAAGTAGAAACGTACCGGTCACCACATTCGGGCCTTGCGGTTTATCAGCGGTACCTACTCGATATACATCAGCAACATTATTTCCTCCTTGCCTATTCCCAGTTTTCGGGCAGTTTCCTTTGCTTGTGCCCCTTTTCTCCACACCCAAAACAAACCATTACCCTCGTGGCGTTTGCCCCTGTATCCACACCTCTAGATCGGCAATCTGCAACTCTATGACCCGCTTTTCCACACTTGCTACATGCATGAGGGCAATTCCTAATATGGTACAAATTACATCGACCACAATGAGGATTCACCTTAGCTCCTCTGGGGGCAGTAGCAGCTCTCATCCAATCATTTCTTCTCTGGTGGAATTACTGGTTACGATTCTGACCTTGGTTGTTGCAGCTTCCCCCACGATTTTGACCTTGGAATTGATTCCCCTGAGCTGCTTCCCACTTCCTTTTGTTTCCCTCAGCAATGTAGTCCTTCTTATCTTGCAGCTTGACATCCATTAGTGCGTGAGCCATTTGAACGGCTTCATCAAATGATCCAGGCTTTGACGAAGTTGTCTCACCCTTAATATTGCTCGACAAACCCTTGATGTACTGCTTCATCTTCTTGTGATCATCAGAGAAGGCATCGGGACACAATAGGCTTAACTCATTAAACCTCCTTGTATAAGCAGTGATGTTATTGTTCCTCAAAGACAAGTGCCTCAACTCGTCCTCTAGCTGACCCAGCTCTTCTTCGTGACAAAACTTCTTGGTCAAGAGTGCCTTGGTTGCAGCCCAAGTTCTTCCATTTGCTACCACTAATCCGACAGTAGCCACCTGGTTGTTCCACCAGCTAAAAGCGTCATCGAGAAAAGTAGCAGATGCAAACTTAACCTTATTTGCCTCTGAGCACCCACTGATTTCGAAAGTTCTTTCGATCTTCTCCAACCATCTAAGGAGTTCCAAAGCTCCACCGGTGCCACGAAACTGTGTGGGACCATATTTCACAAAACCGGCATAAGAACACTCCCTTGGGGCTGGCTGTCTTCCTGCATTTCCTCCTTGATCTGGGTTTCGGTTTGCACGATCCGTCTCGAGTGCATTGGCAATTGCCTCTTGAATCATTGTGTTCACACGGTTAGCTGTCAACTTTGGAGGCATGGTGAAGTCTCGATTACACCTCTCTGCAAAGACAGGGATAATAGAAAACAAGGTAAGTATACACATCAAGATTAAGATGAATTTCTCTTTCAAGACATAATATAAGTACAACAACACATCACTACAAGGTTACTAATATTCATCAATCACATCACAAAAGAGCAAATTTAAGACTTATCATAGATTATGAAAGGTAAACATGGATTGCATTGATAGATCAACCAAAATCTGTGACAAGTAATGTCACTACAACCATACACCAACAAACTTAAAGTCATCAAGTTTCCATCACAATACCATCATAC
The DNA here is from genome assembly GCA_025667525.1 of Glebionis coronaria. Classification (NCBI taxonomy): domain Eukaryota; kingdom Viridiplantae; phylum Streptophyta; class Magnoliopsida; order Asterales; family Asteraceae; genus Glebionis; species Glebionis coronaria. Next base: position 38,645 of record JANFOE010000787.1, on the reverse strand, counting down.
AGGAGTCTAGAATAGTTCGATTACAACGATCAAAAGATAAAATAAAATACAAGTAACTAGTCACGTGGTGATCCACACGACCTCTTGGATGGTGGTTCTTCTTCATCCTCTTCGGGCTCTTCGCCATTGTCTTCTTCTTCCTCGTCCATCTTCCTCTTCCCCTTGTCACTCGGCTCACACTCAGTTACCTTCTTCATTCCAGAAGTAGATCCAAACTCCAATGCTACCTGATTCCCTAAAGTGACACACTCACCCCTGGCGGGTGGCTGAACCATGAAATCACTAGCCTCCAGCTCAGAGTCATCTACAAATCTCCAATCTTGTGGCAAGGATGATCTAACACGGTGCTCCTAACTCTGCATCCTAGCCAACCTGGCCTAATCTTCTTTGACCCGCTCAAGACTGGCACTCAGGTTTGCTATCATCGATCTCAAACTGTTAATATCACTCTTATTCACTGCTTCATCGAACTCAGTCCTTGCCAATAATTTCTGATGTGCTCTTTCATTCTCGTCAAACCTTTTAATTACTCTATTTTCCACCACATGACGTTCGTACATCAGTCTATCCATCCTTCTCAAACGATTTTCAGATTCCCAATTGTTTCTTGGCCTTGGAAAATATACCTTCGCAACATTTTCATGAAGAGAACGTGATCTAGCTGCATTACTGGATTCCGCACCAAACTCATTACTTAGCCGAATAAACCCCGGCACAGTCCTCAGGTAATCCTTATAAATATCCATTGGGGGACGAACAGGTTGCTGATCATATCGGCCTATTGGAGGCACTTCGTATCCTTTTGGTGAATTTGGAGATTGAACCAAATCAGGCTTGGTCTGACCAACGACATTTGCTGGAATTCCATCGTCCACCGGATCCTCCTCCTTAGAATCCTCTCCACCATCGTTACTAACGCTGAAGTTGTCCACATCACTTTCATCACTGTCATTTACCGGCTCTATCGCTTCTTCTTGAGCTATCCATCCATTGTCACCATTTGGCGGGTTCGGAGGAAATGGTCCCCCTTCGTATCCTACGACGTATTCGTCTCCATTTCCGTTAGGCGGTACCTCGGCCATTTCTGCAATAACCGAAAATTTTGGAGGGTACATAAGATTATTATTCAATACTTATAAATATATGCATGCAAATGCAATGCAAAGGTGGTACACATGCCCAAAATGCGATAATATGATGCTCATGCATATGTAATACAAGAATTACGGTATCGAGTAGTCCACGTACAACTTCAATGTTTACATATAATAGTTCAATATTTACGTAATAAATACTCATATATTACTTCAATTCAAAGGTATACATTGATAGGTGTGTAAACACCCATCCTTTATACCACTTAACTACAATAATAACCGAGCCAAAACGTGTATTTTATGTCATAAATGTCGGAATTATGCGTGGTTTGTGTTTTTGTTGTGATTTAGGACGAAAATGTGAAAAGGGGAGAAAACACGGGCTTTCACGAGCTTTTATCTAAGAAAAAGACAAAAGACGAAGTCAAGAAATCAAGAGTGCAAAAAGAACGGAAGTCCAAGACCAATTCTGAAGATTTATCGAAGAAAAAGTCAAAAGACGGAAGTTTACTAAAAGCCGAAGAACTCAAGTCTAATTTATTGAAGAAATTACAAGACGAGAGTCAAATCCCGAGACAAAGTCGTTAAAGTCAAAAATTAAGAAGATTAAGGACTTAATGACAATTAAAGAAAGAAGAAAGAGGGGAGGAAGCTTCCTCTAAGCACCTCCTTAATCTCCTATAAATAGGATCCATTTCCTTTCATTTGTTTTTGTTGGCTAGTTTGACAAACTATGCTCTTCCATTTCCATTTACTTGCACTTTAATTACATGTCATTTACCTTAATTGTCAAATTTAAATACATTGTCTTGCACCTTAAATTCATTTAATTTCAAGTAAGTTTTCTTTTATTGTTATTGAATCTTTACTTTTATTGTTTGATCTCCTATCTACCTTTCTTGTTTGATCTTAATCTTTATGTTTATTGTTCATGTTTATCTTCTTTAGTTTTTATTAAATTGATTAAGTGGGTTTTGATTATTTTGATTATTATTGTTAGTGTTATTGATTTGGATTGATTAGTATTTGTTATTAGATCATTTATGATTAGTCTTGTTTAATCTTTTGGTTTGATTTGATTGATCTAGATTAGATTCGTGTTATTTTTGTTTCTCCTTGTTCTTCGTGATTACTGTTTGTTTCCAGGATATTCCGAACCAAGCTAAGTTATTCCGGATGAAGGGTGTGATGTGATTATTCCGAGTAAAGAACTTGATATTCCGAATAAGTGACATATTCCGGATCAAGCTGTTATTCTGAATCAGAGCAACATTCTGAATCAAGGGTTTCTAGCTAATATTCCGAACCAGTGGAACTCATTCGGAACATTCCGGATCAGGGAACTCATTCGGAACATTCCGGATCAGGAAATTCATTCGGAACATTCCGGATCGAGGGAATATTCCGAACCAGTGGAACTCATTCGGAACATTCCGAATCAAGGAGCTCATTCGGAACATTCCGGATAAAGGTGTTTATTCGGAATAATTTATATTCTGGATCAAGGCAATATTCCGAATAAAGAGTTTATTCCGGATAAGTGACATATTCCGAATAAAGGATTTATTCCGGATGAAGGTTTTGTTTGAATATTCCGGATGAGCCATTTATTCCGCATGAAGCGATATTCCGAGTGAAGAAGAATTATTCCGAACGAAGGTGACATTTCGGACGAGTGATTTATTCCGAACGAAGGTTTATTCCGAATGAGCTGTTTACAGGTTATTTTAAGTTTCTGTTATTAAGTTTTAATTTTTAAGCTTTACGTTTCCCTCCTTTTTACTTAGTCGCACTTTAAGTTTACATGCCTTAGATTTATTTTAAGTTTGCCTTAGTTTAAGTTTTAGTTGCGTTTTAAGTTTGCCTTTAGGATAGTTTTAAGTTTGTGTTATTCACGTTTAGTGCTTTTAATTTCTCGTCACGCTTTTAATTTCTCGTCATTTATTTTAAATTAGATTTAGATTTATATTTACTGCCATTTATTTTACTACAACGACACAACTATTTGTTTCACCAAAGACAACTGAGTCACATAGTTAACCATTTTTCAATTCGAAGAGACTGGAACAAACGATATTTTCTTACTAGGTAAAAGCCTTGTATCAAATGCCGTCGCTGCCGGCTCTTTTCGTAAAGATTAACGGTTTTCTGTGAGAGACGCGTTGCCTTTTGGGATCCGTTCACTTGTGAACGTTATTTTTTGTGTCAAAATTTTTTAAAAATCCCAAAAACATTTGAAAAATCATAAAAAGCATTTCTTTTTCAAAGTTTTGCACCAAAAATATTCTTCTTGCTTATCTATTATTCTTCATGGTTTTTTATGTCCATTGTGAGAGGTGTAGGGGACCATTATTTGAGGGCGAATTATGTGAATTTTGTTATTGCGAGCAATGCGGAAAAGATCTTCCAACAGTTTCCGATTCACAATTTTCCCATTTTGGATTTTGTCCATCGTGCAATTCTACTAATTCATCCTTTTCTTCTAATCCACCTATTCCTCCCCCTTGCATATATTGTGGCAGCGATTCTCATTGGTGTATTGTATGTCCTATTCGATACCCGTCTCTTGACGAGCAAGAACCGGATTACAATTACGACAATGGTCCTAGCTATCTACCAAATGCACCGGGTTTTTCTCAGTACCCGTGTTGCAATCATTGTGGGGGCCCTCACGATACTTCATATTGTCAGCCAATGAATTATCATGAGCCACATCAGTACTCCAATTCTGGTTTTCAAAATTTTGAGCCCCCACGTCACACCGTCAATCATCAACCTTCCTTCGAACATTTGAGCTCCCACGAACAATGGGCCACTCTTGTTAAGCAAGGTCAACAACTTCAAGAAGCTTGCAACAAGATCATCGAAAAATGTCAAGCGGATCAGCAACAAGAGCAAATATCTAACCTTAGTGCTTATACTCCTTTTCTTGTGCCTCCATATTATTATGATGATGATGACGATGAGAGTCCTATTTCTTGGAACGATGAGAATTCTATTCCTTCTCCCGACTTGCCGACTCTGGAGCTTAAGGATTCACCTATCCTAGGGAATGAGGATCTTAGCACAATTCCTGCAAAGGAATTCGACGAATTCATAAAGTCTAGTGCTGATAACCTTGTCCCAATTCCAAGTGAATCTGAGTTGACATCCGACAGTGACGATGAGTATGATGCGCTTTCTTCTGATGATGTTCCTTCCACCAACACTTTGGGAGAGGCTTCTTTGGCTTTCTCTAATCCTCTTTTTGATCAAGATGATGATTTTACTTGTAGTGATGACGAGTGAAATTGTGTATAATGCAGTTCGTTTTTTCTCAGTTCTTGCTAATAGAAAGTCCAACCAATATCGGGTTTTTAATTGTTCTTGGTTGTTAAGCTTGCTTGGATATTCTATTTGCTAATTCAATCAAAGCCTTGCAAAACGGAAAATTATTACCTACTTATATGTAAAACATATTGCAAATACCACGTTTTTATTCAAGTAAAACTCAAAATGTAAAACATGAAACTAAAAGGACTGAAATTGTAAAATCTATGAAAGATAAATGCTTGAAATGTAAATTCTAACAATTCTAGGGACCAAAAGTGTAAAACAGATAACTACAAGGATCAATTATGCAAAACTTCTAACCAACTAACCAAAAATGTAACAAACTAACAATTATCTAACTGAATTTAACAACTTTTAAAACTATAGGGACTAACCAAGTGCAAACCCTAAAAACATGGTAGTTTAGCCAAGTATACAAACTGTTAAGAACAATAGGGACCAAAGTGCAATTATCAAAACTTTTTAAGACAAAAACGGGTTAAGCAAAAAAATAAGCTCGTTTGAGCTTAATACTCAACCAAATTTGATGAGACAAATTGCAAAACTCTTAAAATCTCAAATAAGCTACGTGTGTCCAAGGAAACTGGCTAAAATTGAGAAATAAGCAAAAGAGTGCTTATCAATAAGCACAAAATAAGCTATAGCAAAATCCAATCAGTCACAACTTGATTTTTTGATTAAAACTGATTAAACTACTGAATTAAGGAATGGGAAATCAAACTAGAACATTTTTCATCAAGAAATAAGCCTAGAATCTGAATTAAGCTAAAAATGGGCTTATGTTGACCAAGCGTTGACCAACTTATTTTCAAAAAGCTGATTTTCTCAAAAATCATGTAACTCAATGACTTAAGAGGATTTGTGAAGAAAAATTGCCAAGTTTATAAAGAGAATAAGGAGATACAAAATTTCAGTTTACAAGTTACAGAAACTTGCTCTAAGTTGGCTTATCTGATTATTGCTTATTTCTAACTGATTATGGAATACTGTAGAAAATCCTCTTAGAATCTGAAACTATATGATATAAGCTACAAATGGAAACAAATTTGGTGAAATTTCATCAACTATTAAATGAGTACTGATCAAATCAATATGACAAGTTCTAAAACCAAAACTGAATGAAGACTGACCCAAACATTTTTGAAGCCATTTGCCTGTTTGACCAACTTTTTGACTTGACAATGACTGAAAACACTTTAGTACCACCTTTTAACTGCAAATAAACTCTAAAACACCAAAACTCGATGATTTAGAACTCTTGTTAAGCTAGTCCCAAACACTCCTTTACTGATGTTACAAACTTTTACAAAGGCTTTTTAAGTACTGAATTAATCTGACTCAAATGCTTTTAACTCCAAGTTTAATACTCCAAATGAACTGATTTAAGAGTACAAGTGAGCACTAAGAACAACTATAACCAAATATGATGCTAGAACCAAATTTCAACTGAAAATAAGCTAAGACTTAGACTTAATCCAAAGCTAAGAACAAGTAAGCAGATTAAGCTACAATCAACTAAAGATCAAACTATTAACAATTCTAAACAACTTTTATCAGGCAGCCATCAAAATTACTCTAGGAAAGAAAGCATGCAGTTGACTTGTTGAGAGGAACAAAAATGAGAACTTTTAGAACCTATTGGAGTTATCCTTTGAGAAGAAGAGGAGCGCTGAGCTCTCTTAGCCTAGTGATAACCACCACCTTATCACTAGGAAACAATCAATCAACAATAACAGCTAACTAATCAACATGAATCATCAATCTGCTTTAAATCTTCAAAAATCAAGGAATGAACTGAATTCTGATCAAAAAGCTATCAAACTCCTTCAATGTCAGTTATGATCAATGAATGATTATAACAAACACTTAACAGCAACAATAGTATCCAATAGCAGCAAGGAATGGACAGAAATAGGAAGAACAGTTTTGGCGAGAAAGCTTGAATTCAAATTTTATTCATGGAAAAACGGTTACAAAGTTGTTGGAAGCTAGTAACTAACTAACTAACTCAAGAGTTTGTCAGACTCTTGAGTAGCTAGGGTAAAATTGAAGGAAAGGGAAAGAAATTTAGAGAACTATGTGTTTTTACAAAACTAGGCTACACGTTACAAATGAGGTCTATCCATCTATTTATAGGCATGAAGGAGAAGTTAGTTGGGGTTGGTGACATGTCAGAACCAATCCCAGCTTGCCACGTGTACAATTCTGCAAAAGGGCATTTGCAGGTATGAACAAGGATTTGGGTTTTCTTGATTAAGTGAATGATATGTTAATTGATTGGCATCATTGTGTTTGTCTCTTCAAAACGATCAAGTTTGGTGTTGAAATCTTTCCATGAAATTGCTTGTAGCTAAAACGCGATCCTGGCAAAATTATTTGATGAAGAAGACGCCACGTGTCATCCATTGATTGGCTAAAAATTGGTCACACGGATTGAACTGTTGGGATTGGATAATAAATGCAAGGCGGCTGAGTGGATATTTATTATTCAATCCGTGTGACTTATTTCCTCCCTTCTCATTGGCTGGAATGTTGTCACATGGATCAAACTTTGCATATCTTTCCAATATTGGCAGAATTGGTCCTTTAACTTGGCAGATTTTTGTTTTGAGCTAGGATCTTCATTCTTTTGACATATTTGGTCCTTCAACTTTCATTCTTTGAACAAAATGGTCCTTTGACTGAGTTGACTTGAGAGTTGACCAAGTTTGACTTGAATCTTGACTTTCACAATATTTGCACTTTTAGTCCTTCAACTTTGACAACTTGTCAAGATAGGTCCTTGTACTTCAAAGTCTTGTCACTTTTGATCCTTCTTTGTCTTTATCATCCATTTGAGCTTGATTTTTCTTTGTTTGCTTGGAAATGTATCTTTTTACCTACACAAGTGCACACAAACACAAACATACCACATAACACTGTTTTTGCAAGATAAATTGGTATTTTGCTTCATGTTTTAGGGTTATTTGTTGATAAAAGGATATGAGTTTAAGCTCATATCAAATTCCCCTACACTTGAACATTGTCATGTCCTCATGCAATATCATATATTTAAGCTCAAATTTACATTTCCCTCATAATTAATCCACCTTGGCCATATGAGATGCATCTACACTTCTCTAAACTAAATGATGCATGATTTTGACTTTTAATAATGCAATGAACAAAATACAATTCTATTTATATCTTTTTTTATTTTTCTTGAAATGGTTTTGATGGAAATAACTCATAAAGAAATCAATGACTTAGATTAGGGCTTGGGTACCATGGACACTTATCACCCTCAAGTTTCACTTTCCCCATACCAAGCTTAAAAATGGGATCATTGCATTCACAAGTAAAAAGTGCATCAACTTATTCATGACAATTAAATGTGGAACCGGTTATTATTTGAGCAAATTGCTTGTGAGCAAATTTGTCATTATTCAAGCGTAAAGTATAAGAAATGTAAAATCCGAACATAAGGAAGCACGGTTTTAATCCTAAGTAATCATCTCATCCATTACTTGAAAAACCGCTCACAATTAATATAAGTCCGTTTTAAGAGTAATAAGTCATTCGCCTTATGTGTAAAATCCTCATGTCATGCTTTCATAAGTAACTACACACTCGCTAAGGAAAGTAAAATAAAACTCACGCAATAATTTACATCCGCCATCTTTTTGAGACTTTGGATCTTCAACCCCGCAACCCGTCAAGGCAATATTGGATTGGAGCAATCTATTGAATCCCCGCAACCCGTCAAGGTAATATTGGAACTCAATAGTCACTATAATTAACACCACACTGCCCCTCTTGGGAGTCTTGCATTATTTTTTTTCTTTTTCTTTTTCTTTTTTTTTTCTAGCCACTCATTTTTTTTTATAAGCCGCTCTTATTTTTCTTTATTCCTCACAAAGAAATTTGAAAAGAAGAAAAGGAAAAACACCCGCTAAATATGGAGCATGACATAAGTCTAGTACACATAAAACGTGCTAACTTAGAATCTTAAGACGTACTCATACCAACCATAAATGATTAGACAAAAATGCATAAGAGATTACAAACCAATTAAAACCGTACTTGATTATTTATTAACAATTATATACATGCGAAGAAAATAGAGGTCAAGAAGAGAAGGGTTTAGCCACAAGTAATTATCATGAAGTCTATCTAGCCCTTTTATACTTGCTTCAACTCTATCATTTCCCATTCTCCACAAATTTAAAATATCAAATAATGAAATTGGTGGATGCTTAGCCTAATAGACCAATGAAGGACTACATGGTTAAGGATACTAGCTAGAGAATGCTAAGATAAGCAAACTCGGGTTGAGTCAAAATATCCATGGCGGGCCTAATATGTCAAAGAAATCTAAACTTGTTAAAACCATGTTTTATTATTTTTTTTTTCTTTTTATATATTTTTGATGAAAAGTAAAGGAAGAGATATATACAATGCAAATGTGATATGCAAATGAAAAATGATTGATGCAAAAATTATGAATGCATATTTTTGTTGGCCAAAGTAGATCAAAAATTTGAAAAATGTTGAAAATTCAGTTTTCCATGTTATCATGCAAGACAATGACAAGTTCTAGGTAAGGTCACTTCGATAGAAGACCCCCCTACACTTAAGCTAAACATTGTCCTCAATGTTTAAGAGCATGGAAGTATAAAACCTTCCCCTACACTTATGACAATGAATAGACTTTGCTTAACCCAAGTTAAGGAAAGGACAACTATTAGTGAAATCATGTTTAAGCACAAGGTGTCAATGAAAAATCACTATAGTAACAAAGTGAACCGGATACAAGGGCCTCCTCCATAAGCTCCAAAGCATGAGATGAGTGAGCAACCCTACAAACAATCATGAAGACAAAAGAAGGTCTCCCCTACACTTATCTCCAAGTCTATGCCTTTATTTCTAACCTACAACACTCTAAACCTAGTTATACGATGCTTGAGTTAATGAGTCTCTAGCTCGACTCGTCCCTCAATGAATTAATTCATGGGGAAAATGGGGACCTCTTGGACCATTTCAACGGAAATGTCCTCCCCAAAGTAGTGTTTAACACGGTGACCATTCACTTTAAAATTTGGACCATCGGGTTGGGACAACTCAAGAGTTCCATATGGAAACACTTGAGCAATAGTGAATGGACCGGACCATCTCGACTTAAGCTTGCCCGCAAAAAGCTTCAATCTTGAGTTAAAGAGGAGAACCGGCTCTCCAACTTTGAACTCACGATTCTTGATCTTAGCATCATGCAATTTCTTAGTCTTTTCCTTGTAAAGCAAAGAATTCTCATAGGCATTGGTTCTCAACTCATCCATCTCATTGAGTTGATCTTTCCTATGTGAACCGGCTTGGTTTAAATCAAAGTTAGCCCACTTGAGAGCCCAAGATGCCTTATGTTCTAACTCAAATGGGAGGTGGCACGCTTTTCCATAGACAAGCCTATAAGGCGTACAACCAATTGGTGTTTTAAAAGCCGTCCTAAACGCCCACAAAGCATCATCAAGCTTATCCGACCAAGAAGCTCGATGTTCTCCCACCGTTCTCTCTAAAATCCTCTTTAAACCACGATTTGTGACCTCGGTTTGACCATTTGTTTGAGGGTGATACGTGGTAGAAAGTCTATGATTCACTCCATATTTCTTCATAACTCTCGTGAATTGATCATTACAAAAGTGCGTACCACGATCACTTATGATGGCCCGAGGTACACCAAATCTAGCAAACAATTGTTTCAAAAACTTTACAACCACTCTAGCATCATTGGTAGGTAAGGCTTTAGCCTCCACCCATTTGGACACATAATCCACCGCCACAAGTATATACTTGTTTCCCTTAGAGGATGGAAAAGGTCCCATGAAATCTATTCCCCATACATCAAATATCTCACACTCTTGGATAAAATTTTGTGGCATCTCATCACGTTGTGTAATTTTTCCTTGTCTTTGACAAACATCACAAAATTTCACCATCTCTTGGGCATCTTTGTAAATGGAAGGCCAATAGTAACCCGAATCAAAGACTTTCTTGGCGGTGTAGTTAGGCCCAAAATGTCCACCCGTAGGTCCTTTATGACACGCCTCTAAGATCTTAAATGCCTCGGGCCCATCTACACACCGTCTAATGATTTGGTTCGCACATTGCCTAAAAAGATATGGATCATCCCAAAAGTAATACTTAACTTCCTTAAGAAACTTTTTCTTTTGTTGATAAGTAAGACCCTCAATAAGCACATTGCCCACAAGATAGTTTGCGATATCCGCAAACCAAGGTGTGGCATCCTCTTGGGAAGAGATAGACATGAGCTCCTCTAATGGAAAAGATTCATTGATTTCTTGGTGTGGGAAATCTCCTTGAAAAGGATGCTCAAGTCTACTCAAATGATCCGCCGCTAAATTCTCGGCCCCTTTCTTATCACGAATCTCTATCTTAAACTCTTGAAGCAATAAAACCCATCTCAAAAGCCTAGGCTTAGCATCTTGTTTTGTCATAAGATACTTGAGAGCGGAATGATCCGTATACACTATGGTTTTGGAGAGCACAAGATATGGTCTAAACTTCTCAAAAGCATATACTATAGCAAGCAACTCTTTTTCCGTGGTAGTGTAATGAAGTTGTGCACCGGTCATGGTTTTACTCGCATAGTGTATAGGTTGAAAATGCTTATTAACTCTTTGTCCTAAGACGGCCCCCACCGCATAATCACTAGCGTCACACATAAGCTCAAAAGGTAATTCCCAATTTGGAGAAACCAAAACGGGAGCCTTAGTCAATTTTTCCTTAAGAGTCTCAAAAGAGTCTAAACAAGCTTGGTCAAAAATGAAAGGAGCCTCTTTCTCCAAGAGGTGAGTCATCGGTCTAGCTATCTTAGAAAAATCTTGTATAAAGCGCCTATAAAATCCCGCATGACCTAAGAAACTCCTCACACCTTTAACCGAGGTGGGTGGGGGAAGCTTAGCAATCACATCAATTTTAGCTCGATCAACTTCTAATCCCTTATTGGATATCTTGTGTCCTAAAACAATTCCCTCTTTCACCATAAAGTGACATTTCTCCCAATTAAGCACCAAACGTGTTTCCTCACAACGCTTAAGCATTCTCTCAAGATTGGTGAGACATGAACTAAAGGAGTTTCCAAATACGGAAAAGTCATCCATAAAAACCTCCATGGTTTGCTCTATCATGTCATGGAAAATCGCCATCATGCACCTTTGAAACGTCCCCGGTGCATTACATAGGCCAAAAGGCATCCTCTTGTAAGCAAATGTACCGTAGGGACAAGTGAATGTGGTCTTTTCTTGATCCTTAGGGTCAATGGGTATTTGGAAATAACCCGAAAAGCCATCAAGAAAACAATAGTACTCATTTCCCGCTAAGCGTTCAAGCATTTGATCCATAAAGGGAAGCGGGAAATGGTCTTTCCTAGTTGCCTCATTGAGTTTTCTATAATCAATGCAAACTCTCCAACCGGTCACAAGTCTCGTGGGAATAAGCTCATTGTTCTCATTAGGCACCACGGTGATGCCACCCTTCTTTGGAACACAATGAACCAGGCTAACCCATGGAGAGTCGGAAATGGGGTAAATCATACCCGCATCTAAGAGTTTAATCACTTCCTTCTTAATAACCTCATGGATTTTTGGGTTAACTCTCCTTTGGTTTTGAATGGCGGGTTTATAGTCATCCTCCATAAGGATTTTGTGAGTACAAAAATGTGGGTCAATTCCCCTTATGTCGGATATTTTCCATGCTAAAGCTTTCTTATGTTTCTTAAGAACCTCAATAAGTTGCTCCTTCTCATCCTCTTTCAACTCTTTAGCAATAATCACTGGTAATTGGTCTTTTCCTTCTAAGAAAGCATATTCTAAGTGGGATGGAAGGTCCTTAAGTTCAATGGGAGGTGGACTCTCTATGGAAGGTTGTACTATGGAAGGTTCCTCAATGGTAATCTCTTGTGGAATAGGAGAAGGAATAGGGTCCTCATTGAGCAACTTTTGGATTGTAAGAATATCTTCTTCCCAATTAATGGGAGAATCATCATCACCAAGAAAGTTGGACTCAAATTCCTCCAAGAAGAAATCACTCTCTCCAAAAGGTGTTAAAGAGGGAGCAATTGAGGCCACGGTTTCAACATGGGGTATCTCATCACTAGCACTCTTACAAGCATCATGAAAGTGTTAATTACACACTTCATCTAGCACATCCACAATGTTAATAGTCTCACAAGGTCTAGACTCCTTAACCTCTTTTCTATCACAAACTTTCCCTAACTTAAACACCACTCTCTCATCTTCTACTCTCATAATTAATTCTCCTTCCGCCACATCTATCAAGGTACGACCCGTTCTCAAAAACGGTCTACCAACAATCAAAGGTACTCTAGGATCCATGTCATAATCAACCACTACAAAGTCGACCGGAAAGGTAAACTTATCCACACCTACAAACACATCTTCCGCTATACCTACGGGGTGAGCTATGGTTCGGTTGGCTAGTTCAAGAGTCATCCTAGTGGGAGTGAGCTCGGGAAGAGATAGTTGTTTCCAAACCGATAAAGGCATGAGGTTTATGCTCGCCCCTAAATCCGCCAAAGCCATGCAATTTTCAACACCGGGAAAATTACAAGGTATCAAGAAGCGCCCCGGATCTCCAAGTTTTGTTGGTAAGGTTTTAAGTAACACCGCGGAACAATTTTCATTAAGGGATGTGTAGGGCAAATCAACCAATTTTTCTTTGTTTGAGAGAAAATCCTTGAACATCTTAGCAAACTTTGGCATATAAGCAAGAGCTTCCGCAAAGGATATATTGATGTTGAGTTGCTTAAACATCCTTAAGAAATTGGAGACTTGGATGTCATCCTTGTTCTTTAACTTGTCCTTTTTCAACCTTGAAGGATATGGAAGAGTAGGTTTTGGTGTAGGTGGAATAGGTGTAGTAGTGGAAGATTTGTCTTTGTTAGCTTCTTCATTGGGAAGTGTGGAAGGTAAAGGAGAAGTAGGAGGTGGTTGAGAAGGTGTGTTTGAGTGAATAGGAGCATTTTGAGGAGGTGGAGTAGAAGTAGAAGGCTTGTCACAAGTAGGAGCACAAGTAGGTTGAACAATAGTAGGTTTAGGAGGTGAAGGATCCTTAGTTGTTGTTCCACTCCTTGTTGTAATAGCATTGACATTGGCCCGTGGGTTTGTTTGTGTGTTGGAAGGTAAAGCCCCTTGTGGTCTTTGATTTAATACCACTAAAACCTTATTGAATTGGTCATTCATTTTCTTCTCCATAGCTTGGAACTTCCTTTCATTCTCTTGATTCATCTTTTGTAAGAGATCCATTGTGTTAAACTCTTGTGGCACATAACCTTGAAAACCTTGAGGTTGGAAAGGTAAAGGTTGAGAATTAAATCCTTGATTTGGTGGATAAAAGGTATTTGCTTGAGGTTGAAATTGATTGGGTGCCTTGTAGTTATTTCCTTGGTATGGTGGTCTTTGCCCTTGATTCCTTGGTAAAATTTGAGGAGTATTTTGTGGAATTTGGGTGGGTGGTTGGGGTGGGAAGCCGGGTGGAGAAAGGTAGTTTTGGGACTTGTAAGAAAGGTTATTTGGATTGATATTAGGCTTGAAGTGTTCACGATGTTCTTCTTGGTAAGCATAGCATTCTCCTTGATACCCTTGCACCTTATCACATTGTTCATAAGAATGGGGACCTCCACAAGTAACACAAGAAATAGTGATGGCATTCACATTATTTGAGGAATTGTTCAATGACAAGTTCTTAAAAGCTTGAAGCATGTCTAATTGTACTTGCAAATTCTTCTCACTTTCTCTATCCATCCTTTGAAAAATCGCTTCTTGAAACTTGAGGAGTTGGTTATCACAAGGGATTTGAGAATTGTTTTGGATAACATGAACCTTTTCTTCAAATGGATTGTTTGTTTGAACCATTGCCTTAGTCTCAATGATGTCCAAAGCCTCTTGATAGGTCTTAAGAAGAATACTCCCTCCCGTAGAAGCATTGAGTGAATCTTGGTGGTGAGATTTAAGGCCATCATAAAAGAGGCTGATTTGGTGAACTTGATCCAATCCATGATTAGGGCATCGCCTCAACAACTCACTATACTCTTCCCAAGCATCACTAAAGGATTGACTAGGTTTTTGTTGAAAGCCCATAATTAAAGTCCTCAAAGCAATAGTCTTATGTGGAGGAAAGAACTTGTTCAAAAACTTAGTGGTGAAACCATCCCATGTGGTGATACTATCGGGTGGTTGGGTGTCTAACCAATGCTTAGCGGTTCCCTCTAAAGAAAATGACACTAACATCAACCTAATCACCTCATGTGGAACCCCATTATGCTTAATGGTATTGCAAAGTGAAAGGAATCTCTTAAGGTGAGCATGAGGATCCTCATTTTGTTTTCCAAAGAAAGGTGATTGTGCAACCATATTGATCATAGATGTATGTAGCTCAAATGTGTTAGCGGGAAAGTCGGGAATCTTAATGGCACTAGAATATCCATGAATGTTGGATTGCATACGTTCATACAAAGTGCGATTATCAATAGCCATGGCTTCTTGTGGTGGAGTCAAAGCACGATTCTCGTGATCGGCTTGGTGGACGATGGTGGTCTTACTCTTTCTCTTTTTCTTCCTTTTCGGAGGAAGAGGTTGTACACCAATCGGTATTTGTGCACGCCCGCGAGTGAGCATGCAACTCAATACGCGGAATGAGAGAGAAGCTCTCGTGTGACTTTGAAGAGAAATAGATTATCCTCTTCGAGTTTCAATATTAAATATCCACAAGAAAATAACAATATACATATGTACTACTTGGGTGCAAGACCCTCAATGAAGCCTTCCTTCTTAGAATACTTACAAGTGAACGGGGGGTTAGGTGGCGCGAAGCACTTAAGTACCTATTGACCCTTAGATGGCATTTTATAGCACATCGCCTTTCTATTCACTTAAATGTTCGTATTCTTCGAATTGTTGCTTATTGAGAGTATTTATCTATTCTTGCTTTATTTTGTTTGATCGATACACGTGTCAAGGACCGGAACGCCCCTCAACACGGTGTATTGCCTCGGCAATACTTATGGAAGATATGTAAATTGGTTGTTCTTATACGTATACGTATT
Organism: Glebionis coronaria; assembly: GCA_025667525.1. Lineage (NCBI taxonomy): Eukaryota > Viridiplantae > Streptophyta > Magnoliopsida > Asterales > Asteraceae > Glebionis > Glebionis coronaria. Next base: position 23,099 of record JANFOE010000787.1, on the reverse strand, counting down.
TACTTATAATAATATATGGAAAATATTTTTGTATTTATGAGTTTTTTAAGAGAAAATACTATATGTACATAAAAACCGAGAGAATCCAATAATATATATTTTTGGGTGCAATCTCTTAGAAAAAAATTGCTTTTTGGATTTTTTATTTTTTTGGTCAATTCTTTAGGAAAAGAATTGTTTTGTTAATTTTTAGTTTTTATATATTTTTATATTTTTGATTTTTTTATTTGTTTTTGATTTATGATACGTAAAAATAACGTTCACAAAGTGAACGGATCCCAAAAGCCAATGAAAACCGTCAATCGATAGTCTCTCGTGTAGTCAAAGAACCGGCAGCGGCGCCATTTGAAATTGTGTATAATGCAGTTCGTTTTTTCTCAGTTCTTGCTAATAGAAAGTCCAACCAATATCGGGTTTTTAATTGTTCTTGGTTGTTAAGCTTGCTTGGATATTCTATTTGCTAATTCAATCAAAGCCTTGCAAAACGGAAAATTATTACCTACTTATATGTAAAACATATTGCAAATACCACGTTTTTATTCAAGTAAAACTCAAAATGTAAAACATGAAACTAAAAGGACTGAAATTGTAAAATCTATGAAAGATAAATGCTTGAAATGTAAATTCTAACAATTCTAGGGACCAAAAGTGTAAAACAGATAACTACAAGGATCAATTATGCAAAACTTCTAACCAACTAACCAAAAATGTAACAAACTAACAATTATCTAACTGAATTTAACAACTTTTAAAACTATAAGGACTAACCAAGTGCAAACCCTAAAAACATGGTAGTTTAGCCAAGTATACAAACTGTTAAGAACAATAGGGACCAAAGTGCAATTATCAAAACTTTTTAAGACAAAAACGGGTTAAGCACAAAAATAAGCTCGTTTGAGCTTAATACTCAACCAAATTTGATGAGACAAATTGCAAAACTCTTAAAATCTCAAATAAGCTACGTGTGTCCAAGGAAACTGGCTAAAATTGAGAAATAAGCAAAAGAGTGCTTATCAATAAGCACAAAATAAGCTATAGCAAAATCCAATCAGTCACAACTTGATTTTTTGATTGAAACTGATTAAACTACTGAATTAAGGAATGGGAAATCAAACTAGAACATTTTTCATCAAGAAATAAGCCTAGAATCTGAATTAAGCTAAAAATGGGCTTATGTTGACCAAGCGTTGACCAGCTTATTTTCAAAAAGCTGATTTTCTCAAAAATCATGTAACTCAATGACTTAAGAGGATTTGTGAGGAAAAATTGCCAAGTTTATAAAGAGAATAAGGAGATACAAAATTTCAGTTTACAAGTTACAGAAACTTGCTCTAAGTTGGCTTATCTGATTATTGCTTATTTCTAACTGATTATGGAATACTGTAGAAAATCCTCTTAGAATCTGAAACTATATGATATAAGCTACAAATGGAAACAAATTTGGTGAAATTTCATCAACTATTAAATGAGTACTGATCAAATCAATATGACAAGTTCTAAAACCAAAACTGAATGAAGACTGACCCAAACATTTTTGAAGCCATTTGCCTGTTTGACCAACTTTTTGACTTGACAATGACTGAAAACACTTTAGTACCACCTTTTAACTGCAAATAAACTCTAAAACACCAAAACTCAATGATTTAGAACTCTTGTTAAGCTAGTCCCAAACACTCCTTTACTGATGTTACAAACTTTTACAAAGGCTTTTTAAGTACTGAATTAAGCTGACTCAAATGCTTTTAACTCCAAGTTTAATACTCCAAATGAACTGATTTAAGAGTACAAGTGAGCACTAAGAACAACTATAACCAAATATGATGCTAGAACCAAATTTCAACTGAAAATAAGCTAAGACTTAGACTTAATCCAAAGCTAAGAACAAGTAAGCAGATTAAGCTACAATCAACTAAAGATCAAACTATCAACAATTCTAAACAACTTTTATCAGGCAGCCATCAAAATTACTCTAGGAAAGAAAGCATGCAGTTGACTTGTTGAGAGGAACAAAAATGAGAACTTTTAGAACCTATTGGAGTTATCCTTTGAGAAGAAGAGGAGCGCTGAGCTCTCTTAGCCTAGTGATAACCACCACCTTATCACTAGGAAACAATCAATCAACAATAACAGCTAACTAATCAACAGGAATCATCAATCTGCTTTAAATCTTCAAAAATCAAGGAATGAACTGAATTCTGATCAAAAAGCTATCAAACTCCTTCAATGTCAGTTATGATCAATGAATGATCATAACAAACACTTAACAGCAACAATAGTATCCAATAGCAGCAAGGAATGGACAGAAATAGGAAGAACAGTTTTGGCGGGAAAGCTTGAATTCAAATTTTATTCATGGAAAAACGGTTACAAAGTTGTTGGAAGCTAGTAACTAACTAACTAACTCAAGAGTTTGTCAGACTCTTGAGTAGCTAGGGTAAAATTGAAGGAAAGGGAAAGAAATTTAGAGAACTATGTGTTTTTACAAACTAGGCTACACGTTACAAATGAGGTCTATCCATCTATTTATAGGCATGAAGGAGAAGTTAGTTGGGGTTGGTGACGTGTCAGAACCAATCCCAGCTTGCCACGTGTACAATTCTGCAAAAGGGCATTTGCAGGTATGAACAAGGATTTGGGTTTTCTTGATTAAGTGAATGATATGTTAATTGATTGGCACCATTGTGTTTGTCTCTTCAAAACGATCAAGTTTGGTGTTGAAATCTTTCCATGAAATTGCTTGTAGCTAAAACGCGATCCTGGCAAAATTATTTGATGAAGAAGACGCCACGTGTCATCCATTGATTGGCTAAAAATTGGTCACACGGATTGAACTGTTGGGATTGGATAATAAATGCAAGGCGGCTGAGTGGATATTTATTATTCAATCCGTGTGACTTATTTCCTCTCTTCTCATTGGCTGGAATGTTGTCACATGGATCAAACTTTGCATATCTTTCCAATATTGGTAGAATTGGTCCTTTAACTTGGCAGATTTTTGTTTTGAGCTAGGATCTTCATTCTTTTGACATATTTGGTCCTTCAACTTTCATTCTTTGAACAAAATGGTCTTTTGACTGAGTTGACTTGAGAGTTGACCAAGTTTGACTTGAATCTTGACTTTCACAATATTTGCACTTTTAGTCCTTCAACTTTGACAACTTGTCAAGATAGGTCCTTGTACTTCAAAGTCTTGTCACTTTTGATCCTTCTTTGTCTTTATCATCCATTTGAGCTTGATTTTTCTTTGTTTGCTTGGAAATGTATCTTTTTACCTACACAAGTGCACACAAACACAAACATACCACATAACACTGTTTTTGCAAGATAAATTGGTATTTTGCTTCATGTTTTAGGGTTATTTGTTGATAAAAGGATATGAGTTTAAGCTCATATCAACGAGTCACTATCCGATGAAGACGTTCCGAAGGAAACTTTCAAGATTTATTCGAACCCTTTATTTGATTTTGATGACGCTTACATATCTAGTGAGGTGAATCCTCTCTTTGACGAAGGGATTGAGGACATTGATAGCTCTGATTCTCTTGCTATTGATGAGCATACTTTGTTAGCCATGCCCCCTTCTATCGAAGAGGTGGAGAGATTTGATTCTACTGGAAAGGTGACGCGGGTGGAAGGTAATTGTTCTCTTACTTCTCATACTATATTGCCACCTCATCCTACTGCGTGCACGCCCAAGCGGGTGATGTATCAATTTCCCTCTCCGGGAAATGAGGATGAGTGCTTTGACCCTGGAGGTGACAATGACCATTCTATGATTGATACCTTTACGGCTTTGCCGAACAGTGACCATCCATTGTCTTTGGGGGATGACAATTTGTCTCCTTTACCCACCCCACCTCCCGTGGATCAAGATTTCACATACTTCTCGTATGTTGAAAGGACCTTTCTACCATTCAAGACTTATCCTCCTGCCTCTCCTTTATTATATTCCTCCAGGAACAAGGACAAGGTCTTTGATCCCGGTATTACATTCGAGGCTTCCCCATGGACCATTTAATTCGGGGACGAGTCAGGCTCGTGACTCAGTTAACAAAAACAAGCGCTCTTCGGGAGGCAACCCGATTATCTATCTATCTTTCCCTGTTTTCACCATAAGTGTAGGGGGCCCCGTGGTGTTTCTTGTTTTCTTTCTTATCATGTGCAGGGATTAGAGCTTCAAAGACACACTCTTGATGATTTTTGACGACCCGTGATTCCGTGTTCCCGTCTTCCCGGTTCTATCCTAAACTCTTTTCGATTCACTATTTTATATTTTCCAATATTAAAATAGGAATCTCGTTAGTTGTCTTTTCCTTAGCAAGATTTAAATAACGTACACATTGTCCTAAGTGTAGGGGAGTTTACTCCCACATGCTTAAACATTGAGGACAATGATTATCTTAAGTGTAGGGGGGGACTTCTATCGAAGTTAAGTGGCCTTTTCCTTGTATTTGTCCTCATTTTAACCGGAAAATCAATTTTTCGACATTTTTCAAAATTTTTGATCTATTTTGGCCTATTTAGTTTTCCCTTTGTATAGTTATTTTCTTTCTTTGCTAGAATAAATTTTAATAAAGTGGTTTTAATTTTCAAACGTTGTGAATCTTTTGACTCAACCCGAGTTTACTTATCTAAGTTTACTCTAGCTAGTATCCTTAACGTGTTTAAGTCAAGTTTTGTTAGGCTTTTATATAGGGAGCTATAAAACGCGAAAGTCTTAACTCTCACGGGTTAAGAACAAGAACTTTTCGCAAGTTCCTATAATCGATCCTAGAGAGTCGTTTATCAAGGGAACTTTAAAATGCGATTTCTAGACTTGAAAAAGTCTAAGAGTTTGCAAGATCCTATAGACGACTCGAAAACCCAAAATTTTGATTTAATAGGCTAAGCATCCACGAGTCTCATTCCTTGAGATTTTAAACTGTGGAGAACGAGAGATGATAGAGTCAATTATAAGTTTGGTATCATTTCATGAATTTATGTGAGTTAATTATAAGCCTATTCTCCCATCGCTTGTTAATAAATTTATCTGCAATAAATAAGGTTGTATGATTTGAAAAGTTACTTAGCTTCTAGCCCAAGATCGTTTAAAAGTTGCTCGGTATGGATTAGAGTTCATAGCCAAGGCTTAACTTATTGAAGCAGGATGCGAAGATTGGCGAGTCCAAAAAGGCCCTAACAAGGCATGAGGGCTACATTTTGTTGCTAAATATCCCAAGTGATGTGAAGAATCATTTATCAAAGATCAATATGAAGGATCGAGACACACGACGAAAAGCAAGTACTCCCCAACAGATCATGGAGAACTCTATCCAAAAAGGCCCTAACAAGGTATGAGGATAAATAGATCCAAGTCCAAAAAGGAGGCGGATCGTTGTAGATCAAAGTCCAAAATAAAGATTGGAGAAAAATGAGGAAGTCGTGGTCCAAATATGAAGAATCTCTCAAAACTTCAAGTGAAGAAATTCCTATTATGAAGAAAAGACCATTATTTCATGAACGTCTCTCAAGATTTGAAGTATGAAGTCGCTGCCAAATATCGGTCCGAGAAAGGTCTCAAATCGTGAAGCGAGTTATGCCAAGATATGAACTTTATGAGGTCTTGAGAAGCAGTTTTAAAAGATTTTGTCCTTTAGCTAACTATTGATTAAATCGTCCCACTTCAGCCTTAATAATTATCGAAATAAGTCAACAATGCATCCTCGTGATCATTCAAGACAATAATAAAATATAAGAGATACACCTAGGAATAAGGGAGTCTAAGTAAATAATTGGCCCACATGAGTTCGTGTTAGTTTGCTAACTTATAATAACAATGATCTCGTTTTTAAGCTTGGTTTGGAGAACGTGAAAACTTGAGAATGATGATCATTCATGACATTTCCAAAACCCTAAGGTATGTCTTTGATTTCTTTACTTACTTTCTTCCTTTGAATGTTTATAGTTTTCTATCTCTTTAATAAAGGCCAATGTGGATTGATTATGATGAAAAGTGTAATCGTGCTTTGTAACTAATGCATTGCATGAGGACATTGCAATGGTCAAGTGTAGGGGATTTGATAGGTGTGTAAACACCCATCCTTTTTACCACTTAACTACAATAATAACCGAGCCAAAACGTGTATTTTATGTCATAAATGTCGGAGTTATGCGTGGTTTGTGTTTTTGTTGTGATTTAGGACGAAAATATGAAAAGGGGAGAAAACACGGGCTTTCACGGGCTTTTATCGAAGAAAAAGACAAAAGACGAAGTCAAGAAATCAAGAGTGCAAAAAGAACGGAAGTCCAAGACCAATTTTGAAGATTTATCGAAGAAAAAGTCAAAAGACGGAAGTTTACTAAAAGCCGAAGAACTCAAGTCTAATTTATTGAAGAAATTACAAGACGAGAGTCAAAATCCCGAGACAAAGTCGTTAAAGTCAAAAATTAAGAAGATTAAGGACTTAATGACAATTAAAGAAAGAAGAAAGAGGGGAGGAACTTCCTCTAAGCACCTCCCTAATCTCCTATAAATAGGATCCATTTCCTTTCATTTGTTTTTGTTGGCTAGTTTGACAAACTATGCTCTTCCATTTCCATTTACTTGCACTTTAATTACATGTCATTTACCTTAATTGTCAAATTTAAATTCATTGTCTTGCACCTTAAATTCATTTAATTTCAAGTAAGTTTTCTTTTATTGTTATTGAATCTTTACTTTTATTGTTTGATCTCCTATCTACCTTTCTTGTTTGATCTTAATCTTTATGTTTATTGTTCATGTTTATGTTCTTTAGTTTTTATTAAATTGATTAAGTGGATTTTGATTATTTTGATATTATTGTTAGTGTTATTGATTTGGATTGATTAGTATTTGTTATTAGATCATTTGTGATTAGTCTTGTTTAATATTTTGGTTTGATTTGATTGATCTAGATTAGATTCGTGTTATTTTTGTTTCTCCTTGTTCTTCGCGATTACTGTTTGTTTCCAGGATATTCTGAACCAAGCTAAGTTATTCCGGATGAAGGGTGTGATGTGATTATTCCGAGTAAAGAACTTGATATTCCGAATAAGTGACATATTCCGGATCAAGCTGTTATTCCGAATCAGAGCAACATTCCGAATCAAGGGTTTCTAGCTAATATTCCGAACCAATGGAACTCATTCGAAACATTCCGGATCAGGGAACTCATTCGGAACATTCTGGATCAGGAAATTCATTCGGAACATTCCGGATCAAGGGAATATTCCGAACCAGTGGAACTCATTCGGAACATTCCGAATCAAGGAGCTCATTCGGAACATTCCGGATAAAGGTGTTTATTCGAAATAATTTATATTCCGGATCAAGGCAATATTCCGAATAAAGAGTTTATTCCGGATAAGTGACATATTCCGAATAAAGGATTTATTCCGGATGAAGGTTTTGTTTGAATATTCCGGATGAGCCATTTATTCCGCATGAAGCAATATTCCGAGTGAAGAAGAATTATTCCGAACGAAGGTGACATTCCGGACGAGTGATTTATTCCGAACGAAGGTTTATTCCGAATGAGCTGTTTACAGGTTATTTTAAGTTTCTTTTTTTAAGTTTTAATTTTTAAGCTTTACTTTTCCCGCCTTTTTACTTAGTCGCACTTTAAGTTTACCTGCCTTAGATTTATTTCAAGCTTGCCTTAGTTTAAGTTTTAGTTGCGTTTTAAGTTTGCCTTTAGGATAGTTTTAAGTTTGCGTTATTCACGTTTACTGCTTTTAATTTCTCGTCACGCTTTTAATTTCTCGTCATTTATTTTAAATTAGATTTAGATTTATATTTACTGCCATTTATTTTAATAGTTTTTGCACCTTTAATTTTACTACAACGACACAACTATTTGTTTCACCAAAGACAACTGAGTCACATAGTTAACCATTTTTCAATTCGAAGAGACTGGAACAAATGATATTTTCTTACTAGGTAAAAGCCTTGTATCATACATCTATACCATCAATACTAAAAATAAACCTTACCGGAGCCATGCAGGATAGTTGTGTGCTTGGACAATTTCTTACGACACTAAAAGTTATAGTTTAGGATTTTTCAAAACGATCTAGTTCTCTATAACTCATGGCTCTGATTACCAATCTCTAACACCCCCACAAATGCTATGCGCAGCGGAACTACAACATTTAGGTGCTAGGCAGTTATCATCACACACAAGCTATATCAAACGACTCAAAGAGACGTAAAAGTTTAAGCATAATTTAAACATTGTTAAAACATAAAAGTCTAAAGTTTTCCAAATCCCAAGATGATACAAAACAGAGTTTGTGTTTGGTCCCCACTGAATCTCAACCCCAAAAGATACATTTTTGTTCACATGACAGAAAAATAAAAGTGTTTCAAGTCAAATAATGGGTGGAAAACAAGTAGACCGCCAAGCCACACACAACTCCCATCCTTTGCATGCTCCATGCTATACATCATCGGTTACCTGAAACACATGCTAAATTGGGTCAACAAATAATGTTGAGTGGAACTCATAGGTTTTACAATCTCATTTTGAACATAAGTGTTATAAAAATCATTCACGATCATTCATAGAATTGTTGATCAACCAATCTATTATCAAGGTTATGACAATTGTGTTTAAGCTCATGACACTAATCCGTTAACTCAATCACCCGCGTATAATTACCGGCGTGATTAAGATGAAACCATTGCCCCTTCTAAAGGCATTAGTTGCAATTATACCTTATTTCTTATCACAAGTTATCCGTCCGCAGGGGGTACTCAACGTACTAGCCCTCGTCTCGGATAGGGTTGATAACTAGATTTTACTCAAGTTAAAAAGATTCTTAGTGGTGTGTCTCTTCGAATTGAAAAACTAGTGTTTAATGTGCGACTCTATTGATTTTGGTGAACAAAAGTGTGTCGTCGTAGTGTTTAAAATAAAAGATGCAGAACAAATAAAGTAAAAGTGCAATTAAAAGTAAATCTAAATCTAATTTAAAGTAAATAGTGCAAGTAATTAAAAGCTTGACGGAAATTAAAGGGGCACTAAAAGTAAATAACGCAAACTTAAATCTAACTAAGGCAAACTTAAAACGCAACTAAAACTAAATCTTAAACTAAGGCAAATAAACTTAAAGTGCGATTAAGGAAAAAGGCGGGAAAAATAAAGCTTAAAATAAAAGGGCAGAAACTTAAAAACTAAATTTAAAGAAACTGAAAATAAGCTCTATCCGGAATAAACCCTATTCGGAATATATGGCAATTCGGAATATGTCACCTATCCTGAATAATACCCTACTCGGAATAATGACCTATTCGGAATACTATCCCTATCCGGAATATCAAGTCTATTCGGAATAAGTCCCTATGCGGAATATTGTCACCCTATTCGGAATGTGAGCCTTACTCGGAATAAACTTCCTATTCGGAAAATCCAGGTCTATTCGGAAAGTCAGCTCTATTCGGAATATATAGCCTTATTCGGAATGATTTCCTATTCGAAAAATCCCCCTATTCGGAATGTTGGGGTTATGCGGAATATTCTTACTATGCTGAAAACCCTCCCTATTCGGAATAATGGATATTCCGAATAGCAATCTCTGCTAAACCCATACTCGGAATATAAGGCTATGCTGAATAAATCTGGGGAAGAACAGAATACAGATCCGAAGAACAAGGAAAAGAAAATAAGGCACGAATCTAAATAAAACCAAGCTAAATCAACCACAAGATTAAATCAACAAGCAAATAAATAACTATTAAGCATAAACAATCAATCCAAAACAACAAAACTAATAATAAAGATCAAGATAATCAAAACCACTTTAATCAAATCAACAAAAATAAAGAACTTGAACATAAACAAATCAACACAAAGATTAAAGAAAGGTAGAATGAGATTAACAAGATAAAGATAAAGATTAACAAGAATTAAAAGAAAAACTTACTTGAAATTAAATGGTAATTAAGGTGCAAGACAAGGTAATTAAATTTGACAATAAAGTAAATGACAAGGTAAGTAAATGGTGGAAGAGCTAATTGTCACACTTAGCCAACAAAAATGAAATGTAAATCCTAATGACTATTTATAGGGGAGGATTAAGGAAGCTTCCTCCCCTCTTTCCTTTTCTCTTAATTGCGTCATTAAGTCCCTCCTTCTTTTAATCTTCATTAATTGCATACTTAGTCCTTTTCTTCTAATCTTCTTTAAACTTGGACTTAAGGGACTTTTGGCTTCGGGATTTCTTTGAACTCGTCTTTAAATTCTTCAATAAAATAGACGTGAATTCTTCGGCTTTTGATAAACTTCCGTCTTTTGACTTTTTCTTCAATAAATCTTCAGAATTGGTCGTGGACTTCCGTTCTTTTTGCACTCTTGACTTCTTGACTTCGTCTTTCATCTTTTTCTTCAATAAAAGTCCGTAAATGCCCGTGAATTCCCGTGTTTTTTCCACTTTTCACCTTTTCGTCCTAAATCACAACAAAAACACAAACCACGCATAATTCCGACATAAAAGACATAAAATACACGTTTTGGTCTGGTTATTATTGTAATTAAGTGGTAGAAAAGATGGGTGTTTACACACCTATCAAATCCCCTACACTTGACCATTGCAATGTCCTCATGCAATGCATTAGTTACAAAGCAAGATTACATTTTTCATCATAATCAATCCACGTTGGCCTTTATTTAAGAAATAAAAACTATAAACATTCAAAGTAAAGAAATCAAAAGCATACCTTGGGTTTTGGAATTGTTATGAATAATCATCATCCTCAAGTTTTCACTTTCTCCAAACCAAGCTTAAAAACGAGATCATTGTTATTATAAGTTAGTAAACTAACACGAACTCATGTGGGCCAATTATTCACTTAGACTCCCTTATTCCTAGGTGTATCTCTTATATTTTATTGTTGTCTTGAATGATCACGAGGATGCATTGTTTGACTTATTTCGATAGTTATTTAGGCCGAAAATAAAGTGAACGATTTAATCAATAGTTAGCTAAAGGACAAAATCTTTTAAAACTTCTTCTCGGGACCTCATAAAGTTCATATCTTGGCATAACTCGCTTCGCGATTTGAGACCTTTCTCGGACCGATATTTGGCAGCGACTTCATACTTCAAATCTTGAGAGACGTTCATGAAATAATGGTCTTCTCTTCATAATTGGAATTTCTTCACTTGAACTTTTTGAGAGATTCATACTTGGACCACGACTTCTTCATTTTTCTCCAATCTTTATTTTGGATTTTGATATACAACGATCCGCCTCCTTTTATGACTTGGATCTATTTATCCTCATACCTTGTTAGGGTCTTTTCGGATACTCTTCTCCATGACTTTTGGGGAGTATTTGCTTTTCGTCGTGTGTCTCGATCCTTCATATTGATTTTCGATAAATGATTCTTCACATCACTTTAGATCTTTAGCAACAAAATATAGCCCTCATGCCTTGTTAGGGCCTTTTCGGACTCGCCAATCTTCGCATCTCGCTTCAATAAGTTATGCCTTGGCTATGAACTCTAATCCATACCGAGCAAATTTTAAACGATCTTGGGCTAGAAGCTAAGTAACTTTTCAAATCGTACAACCTTATTTATTAGCAGATAAATTTATTAGCAAGCGATGGGAGAATAGGCTTATAATTAACTCAAATAAATTCACGAAAGAATACCGAACTTATAATTGGCTCTATCATCTCTCGTTCTCCACAGTTTAAAATCTCAAGTAATGAGACTCGTGGATACTTAGCCTATTAAATCAAAGTTTTGGGTTTTCGAGTCGCCTATAGGATCTTGCAAATTCTTAGACCTTTTCAAGTTTAGAAATCACATTTTAAAGTTCCCTTGATAAACGACTCTCTAGGATCAATTATAGGAACTTGCGAAAAGTTCTTGTTCTTAACCCGTGAGAGTTAAGACTTTCGCGTTTTATAGCTCTCTATATAAAAGCCTAGCAAAACTTGACTTAAACACGTTAAGGATACTAGCTAGAGCAAACTTAGATAAGTAAACTCAGGTTGAGTCAACAGATTCACAACGTTTGAAAATTAAAACCACTTATTAATACATTTATTCTAATAAGGAAAGAAAATAACTATTCAATGGTAAAAACTAATAGGCCAAAATAGATCAAAAATTTTGAAAAATGTCGAAAAATTGATTTTCCGGTTAAAATGAGGACAAATACAAGGAAAAGACCACTTAACTTCGATAGAAGTCCCCCCTACACTTAAGATAAACATTGTCCTCAATGTTTAAGCATATGGGAGTAAACTCCCCCTACACTTAGGACATTGTGCACGTTGTTTAAATCTCGCTAAGGAAAAGACAACTAAAGAGATTCCTATTTTAATATTGAGAAAATATAAAATAGTGAATCGAAAAGAGTTTAGGATAGAACCGGGAAGAAGTAGAACACGGAATCACGGGTCGTCAAGAATCATCAAGAGTGGATCATTGAAGCTCGAATCCCTGATTAAGAAGTGAGGAGAGGAAAACAAACCAAAGGGTCCCCCCTACACTTATGGTAAAGAAAGCGAAAAGATAGATGCATGGGTTGCCTCCCAAGAAGCGCTTGATTTTTGTTAACCGAGTCGTGAGCCTGACTCGACCTTTATCATCAACGGAAGAAGCATGAAACATATCCACCAGGATCAAAGACATAGTTTTCATCCATCAATAAGCACGAGCTTAAGGCGAACAAGGCAAGCCAAAGAAGAAGTGTCAGGGTTCCCTTAAGCAGCGATGGAGCACGGTGGAAGCAAGTAGGAAGCGGTGCAAGCATGTCTTCAAAATTTCCAAAGATTTTTCCTTTTATTTCATCAGGTGGATACTGAGATGGCTTAAAGACTTCAATACCAGGGTCGAACACCTTTTCCTTTAAGGGAAAATAGCACTCAGGCTCAGCCGAGTGTGAAGAAGATCCGCAAAGAAGCACAACCTCGTCCTCAGAAGGGGGACAAAGAGGTGTCAAATCATATGTGCAACGGACTTCAGTGTCGACCGGTTTCTTCTCCTTTGACAGAATGCTCTTCAAATCCAAAGTAGGATCAAGACGATAATCTTCAAAGTCATAAGGAGGAGCATCACTCTCATGAGGGAAGTAAGTGTTGAGAAATTCAGAGAAGTCTTCCTCAAATGAATAATCGTCCAAAGTAGGATCGAGTGATAGCGGAGGATCTTCAGCATGTGAAGAATCGCTCGAGAGAGTATCGGCCTCATCAAAATCATCGAAAGTGGGCAGCTCGGGATACTCAGAAGTACAATCAAAATCATCCGAATCTGATCTAGAATCATCATCATCATAAGCATCAAAGACCGGTGGCGAATCATAAATGGGAGAAGGTTCCAAAGTGGATCGAGAATCATCCTCATCATCGTCAAAGAGTGGATTATCGATGGAAGAATCGAATAGAGGATTGCCATAGACGGTAAAGTCATCGAGCACATTAATTATATTCACTGATTCTCGACCTCCAAAGGATTTTCCTGTAAGCTTCCCCATTTTAAAAACTTTTGAATCATCCCCGACTCGTAAGATTAACTCACCTTCGGCCACATCTACTAAAGCTCGTCTGGTTCTCAAGAATGGACGACCAAGTATTAAAGGAATACGAGGGTCCATTTCATAATCAACTACGACAAAATCGACCGGGAAAGTAAATGTGCCAACTTTGATAAACACGTCTTCGGCTATACCAACGGGGTAAGCGAGAGTGCGATTTGCAAGTTCGAGAGTCATCTTTGTTGGAATGAGGTCGGGTAATGATAGTGTTTTCCAAACACTCAGAGGCATCAAATTTATACTAGCCCCGAGATCAGCAAGGGCGGTAAATTCTTCAGTTTTGTTGAACACGCAAGGCAACACAAAACGACCGGGATCTCCAAGCTTTTCCGGTAATTCTTTAAGAATAACTACTGAGCAGTTTTCATTTAAGCGTGTGTTGGCGAGTTCAATCAGTTTCTCCTTCTTGCTGAGCAATTCCTTGAATGCTTTGACAAACTTCGGCATGTGGCAAAGTGCTTCAACAAGGCTAATGTTGATGGTCATTTTAGATAGCATATCCACATATTTCGATACTTGACAGTCATTCTTGGTTAGATCATTGGTATTGCCTATGCGAGAAGGGTATGGGATTCTAGGTTGATAAGGGGAAGGTGAAGGTGTAGTTGGTAAAGGTTGTGATGTTGAAGGGTCCTTTCGAGATACATCGTCATGACGAGGCGGAGACGGTAATGGTGTACTACTACTAGGTGTAGGAGGAGTAGGGATACATGGTGGTGGAGGAGGTGTAGATGATGGTGGTGGGATAGGTGGATCGACAATGGTAATTCCACTACGCGTAGTTATAGCACTCACATTAGCTCGCGGATTGGTGACGGTGTTTGAAGGTAGAGAACCCGAAGAAGAAGGTTGAGCTTCGGGCAAGAAACTAGCCAATAGATTACTTAATTCAGTCGTTTGAGTGCTGAAGGAAGATTGGATATTATCACGAACCTCGGTTCTAATGTCATTTCCTTGCTTCAAAATATCTCCTTTCAAATTGATTATTTGGCTCTGTAGATTCTTGATTTGCTCACCTTGAGTTCTCATGATGGCGTCAACATCGGGATTACTGGGTGGGTGTTGTTGGGTGGGTGGTTGATAAGGGTTGGAAGCTCTGGGTGGGATTTGGTTGCTTCTATTGTAGTTGTTGGCGGGGTTTTGGTTTTGAGGAGAAAAACCGGGTGAAAGGTAATTGTTGGAACGGTAACTCAGCAGATTTCTATCCCCTTGTTGTCTAGCTTGGTAATTTTCCGCTGAATAATTACCGTAAGCAGCATACACATTTTCCGGATTTCCTTGCGTCGAAGGACAATCGTTGTATGGGTGAGGACCGCCACATGTTTCACAAGGATTAGCAACCGCTTTAACTTGTTGTTGTTGTTGGTTTGAAGCGAGAAGCGTAATACTTTTGCTCATTTCAGCCATCATGCGGGTGAGTTCGGTCATCTCAGGGTTTGCTGAGGTAGAAGAAACATTGACTCTCGGGTTGTTCCTTGAAGAAGCAGAGGAATCCCAGTTTTTGTGGTGAGTAGTCATGTTCTCAATTAACTCTCTACACTCCTCGGGTCTTCTTTTCATAAATGTGCCATCGACGGCTGCATTAATCGTATCACGATCTCGAAAAGTCAAACCGTTGTAGAAAGTATCAATTAGGGTCACAGGGAGCATGTTGTGGTTTGGACATCTATCGATCAAGACATTATATCTCTCCCAAGCATCAAAAAGAGATTCGTCAGGGTCTTGCATGAAACCGCTGATCTGATTGCGAAGGCTTGTGACCATTGATGGTGGAAAGTAGCGCGACAAAAAGCGTTGAGTCATGTCATCCCAAGTGTGAATAGAATTCTTCGGGAGACGATGAAACCATTTCTCGGCATGATGCGATAAAGTATGTGGGAAGAGTTGTAGGCGAAGTACATCCATTGTGGTCCCAGGCAACTTCATGCTCTGGGTGATTGTAATGAACTTGTCGAGGTGTTTGTTGGCATCATCATCAGGCAATCCACGGAATGGGTTTGTTTTCACTTGCTAAATCATGTGGTGCTTCAACGAAAACTCAGGAGCGTTGATTTGCATCGGCGCAATCGGTCCTCCTCGTCCAAACATTGTTGGTTGACAAAGTTCCTCCATGGTCCGAAGATCAGGCTGTGGAAGAACATTGTTGTTATTATTATTATTATTGAGGTGCGGTGGAATGTTGTTGTTGACACCTGCCATATCTAAATCTTCTTGAGGCTCGGGCTCTTGATAATTAGAAGATCTAGTACGCATACACCTGAAAATGCAAAATAAAACAAAACCAAACACAAAGACAATATATATACACAATAAAGATAAAATCTTTTTGGATTTTGGAATTTTTTTTTTTATTTTTTTTTTTTTATGGATTTTTATCAATTTTTTAATTTTTATGATTTGTTTGATTTTTTAAGGCAAGAAAAATAACGTTCACAAGTGAGCGGATCCCAAAAAGCAACGTGTCTCTCACAGAAAACCGCCAATCTTAACGAAAAGAGCCGGCAGCGGCGCCATTTGATAACTAGATTTTACTCATGTGCGACTCTATTGATTTTGGTGAACAAAAGTGTGTCGTCGTAGTGTTTAAAATAAAAGATGCAGAACAAATAAAGTAAAAGTGCAATTAAAAGTAAATCTAAATCTAATTTAAAGTAAATAGTGCAAGTAATTAAAAGCTAGACGGAAATTAAAGGGGCACTAAAAGTAAATAACGCAAACTTAAATCTAACTAAGGCAAACTTAAAACGCAACTAAAACTAAATCTTAAACTAAGGCAAATAAACTTAAAGTGCGATTAAGGAAAAAGGCGGGAAAAATAAAGCTTAAAATAAAAGGGCAGAAACTTAAAAACTAAATTTAAGGAAACTGAAAATAAGCTGTATCCGGAATAAACCCTATTCGGAATATATGGCAATTCGGAATATGTCACCTATCCTGAATAATACCCTACTCGGAATAATGACCTATTCGGAATACTATCCCTATCCGGAATATCAAGTCTATTCGGAATAAGTCCCTATGCGGAATATTGTCACCCTATTCGGAATGTGAGCCTTACTCGGAATAAACTTCCTATTCGGAAAATCCAGGTCTATTCGGAAAGTCAGCTCTATTCGGAATATATAGCCTTATTCGGAATGATTTCCTATTCGGAAAATCCCCCTATTCGGAATGTTGGGGTTATGCGGAATATTCTTGCTATGCTGAAAACCCTCCCTATTCGGAATAATGGATATTCCGAATAGCAATCTCTGCTAAACCCTTACTCGGAATATAAGGCTATGCTGAATAAATCTGGGGAAGAACAGAATACAGATCCGAAGAACAAGGAAAAGAAAATAAGGCACGAATCTAAATAAAACCAAGCTAAATCAACCACAAGATTAAATCAACAAGCAAATAAACAACTATTAAGCATAAACAATCAATCCAAAACAACAAAACTAATAATAAAGATCAAGATAATCAAAACCACTTTAATCAAATCAACAAAAAATAAAGAACTTGAACATAAACAAATCAACACAAAGATTAAAGAAAGGTAGAATGAGATTAACAAGATAAAGATAAAGATTAACAAGAATTAAAAGAAAAACTTACTTGAAATTAAATGGTAATTAAGGTGCAAGACAAGGTAATTAAATTTGACAATAAAGTAAATGACAAGGTAAGTAAATGGTGGAAGAGCTAACTGTCACACTTAGCCAACAAAAATGAAATGTAAATCCTAATGACTATTTATAAGGGAGGATTAAGGAAGCTTCCTCCCCTCTTTCCTTTTCTCTTAATTGCGTCATTAAGTCCCTCCTTCTTTTAATCTTCATTAATTGCATACTTAGTCCTTTTCTTCTAATCTTCTTTAAACTTGGACTTAAGGGACTTTTGGCTTCGGGATTTCTTTGAACTCGTCTTTAAATTCTTCAATAAAATAGACGTGAATTCTTCGGCTTTTGATAAACTTCCATCTTTTGACTTTTTCTTCGATAAATCTTCAGAATTGGTCGTGGACTTCCGTTCTTTTTGCACTCTTGACTTCTTGACTTTGTCTTTCATCTTTTTCTTCAATAAAAGTCCATAAATGCCCGTGAATTCCTGTGTTTTTTCCACTTTTCACCTTTTCGTCCTAAATCACAACAAAAACACAAACCACGCATAATTCCGACATAAAAGACATAAAATACACGTTTTTGTCTGGTTATTATTGTAATTAAGTGGTAGAAAAGATGGGTGTTTACACACCTATCAAGGGTCGTCAACCCCATAGTAAAATCAATTGTATAAGCGGCTATTTTCAATCCACACGAGGATTAAACAATAGTTAATAGTTCATGAATATAGGGTCTTTTGCAACTAGGTATTCAACACAATTTAGGCAACTTTCGGGTCCAACAATCATTCATGACATATGTTCATTTTATAAAACTAGCATGCATCTCCCTCGCGGGTAAAAACAATTTAAAACAGTAGTGAGTGAGGATACAAATTCACACCTTATATATATAGAAGTAGTCGACGTTACGAATGACGATCACTGACGATGATGAGGATGCCCGGGAAGTTCAACACCTAACAAACAATAACGCGTAATGAGTCAATCTCATTTATATAAATTTAAGTACTGTATAATATGTACATATTAGTCAATTGTCATAATTACAAACTCACGCCAAAGCCAAACAAGTAGTCGTTATTAGTTTTATACGGTTTATCTACGTTATTAAAGTTACTACCCTTTTTACATTTTTCGCCGATACTTACCAAAAGTATGGGCTGTTTTCTATGACTTAAACTCTTTTATAAAATTTAAGAAAATTCACAAAACTACCTCATGACCTGTAGAAAACCCATTTTTAATCCCATGAAAACTTTTCACTTTTATAACTCGTTACTTAACACATTATTAGACGTACATATTTCGGACTGATTTTGCACATTGACCATGTTGGACTTGTTTGCCCCATTTAAAATACACCATTGACCCATCCAACACCTAAGTCTAATAATAGACTCACAAATGCAGGTTTGAAACCAAAAATCAACTTTTAATCAATTACCAAACTCTATCTATGGTCCCCGGGATTTGACCCAAAACCAAACATAATTTCGGATTATGTAGGTTCTCATCTCCCGGTACACGTATTTTCAAAACATCATAACTTTTGACTCGTTAGGAGTCGTAAGCTCTACTTTATACCCAAATGTAGCTAAGAACAAGCCCTACAACTACATTCTATATTCATGACCTGTATCTAAGCTTAAGATTTTCAAAACACCCTTAAACAATCTGCCTAAAAATTACTACTTCAAAATCACCTTAACACTTGTTTCCAAACCATTTTAATGAAATCTAGCCCTAACTTAATCACTCATAACAATTACTAAACATCTTAATCAGTCCTTAACACCTAGAACATCAAATCCACTCTAAAACCTATTTACCAAATCAAGCATGCAATATGTTTCACCTATTCAAACACACTTAGAACATCAATTTAAACACAAATCCACCAACAAAATAATCAAACACCAAGATCCACCAAACACCCCCATTTGGCTGTGGGGTGTTGGTGATCAAAACACCCAAACCAAACTTGTTTTGGTTACTTTTAATGGTGAATTAGCATTACCTAATCACCAATTACACATGCAATTAGTTTAATTAAACAAAATCAAACATTTAGAAAATCTTTTAATTTTGGAAAATCATGTTCGTGCATGTTTGATTTGATTGTGGAAAAACACTTACAAAGGGATTAGAAAAAGTGGTCTTTAATTGGTTTTTATCAAAACAAGAAAATAATATGGATTGTGGTGGTGGTGGTATGGCCGACGGCCAAAGGAGAAGAGAGAGGGTGGGTGAAATTTTTTTGAATGTTTTGTGTTGTGTGTGTTTCTTGTTTCCCTTTTGTAAAGTTTTAGGGACCCCTTGTGCAATTTGCCATTCTTTTGGCCTCATTTTTAAACGACTCTTCTAAATAGCGGGAAATGACTTATTAGTCGACTTGGAAAATTTTGCGGGAGTCGGGGGTCATCCCGAACACTCCAAAATACTTTAGAACAATTTTAAACGCACTGGAAAGAAATAAAACGCACCCCGACTCGACTTAACACGAACCGAAAAGTAAAATCCTTGAAAAATTATAATATCGATAAAACGACAATAAAACATAAAAATTGGGCATCCGTCGGGATCGTAGTCGTCATCGTTCATCTTAAATCGTCAATCCTCAAGATTACGACCCTCAAACATTGGTTTCAACTAAAACGATAAAATATATAGTAAACAAAATTTCTTAAAAATTTCAAAAATAGTCGTAATTTAGGGTAAGATAAGTGACCTCGGTTTCTGGGTATTACAATAGGCCTAATTAATAAGGGGTTTAAAAAATACTCCATCATAATAATCATTTTTTAGATATTCAATAAACTAAATTGTCATATGAAATTTGTTGGGCATTCCATACGTAGGATCGAAGAATCAGACGTAAAGATCACATGAGGGACCAGTTACAAAGTCCATCTTTATAGCCTACACAAAATGTTACAACACTGTTAACTCTATGCTTGACGAAACTACTACTCCATGGCATACTATAACATGAATCTCAATACATAACATCTACCCTATGTAATAAATATAACTACTGGCCCAGACAATACCTGCCTCGATAGCCTGCACAGAGATAAAACTTAAATGTTTTGAATTTACTTATTAGTTGGTCTACATAATAATCAATGCTTTTTCATGTTTTCTTACATTGGAACGCTTGATGGAACACATGTTTGCTCTCAAATACTTGTTTCAATCTACTAAATGGTTGGCATCTCGAGTTTCTACTATTTGAATGCATAATGAAAGGACATATTAAATTAAGCTTAGAATAAGAATTCGTTTCTTTCTAGACGAACTTGCATCCATATTACCTTGGATGATCATACAATCTGATCATTTTCTCAATACAATGTCACTTTCTGTCGCACGAGTATTATTCCAATTCTATTCAAGCTGAATTTTGTAGTACCAGACCAGTAAGGAGAAAAAACGATCGGCCCATTAAACCTGGATTAAAATTCACTACTGACCAAATGGGTCTTTGAGAATGCTTGTTAAATTAATAAGAGGATACCGCGGATCAAGCTGGTGCTAATGTGTAAACAATTGTATCACACATAAGTATAGCATAAACTTCATATCTCAG
The DNA here is from genome assembly GCA_025667525.1 of Glebionis coronaria. Lineage (NCBI taxonomy): Eukaryota > Viridiplantae > Streptophyta > Magnoliopsida > Asterales > Asteraceae > Glebionis > Glebionis coronaria. Next base: position 2,353 of record JANFOE010000787.1, on the reverse strand, counting down.
AACTTGATTTCAGTTTGAACATACCTTTCCAGAAACTGACCTAATAGTCCCCAATGCAGCCTTCGAAAACATTGTAGTTCACAACTCTATAACTTGACAAACACACAGAATAAGTCGAAAATAAATTAGAGGTGGCCCACGTAGTCAATAAAAAAGGATCACGTGCCATATTTAGGTGTATTCTGTCACGACAAGAACCCAGCAATTACTTCATGATGATGTACCATTGAAATCTGAAGCCCATGTTCGTGTTATACCATAACCAATCCAACACAGCTTTCGGACTAACCCAAAACAGCTAAATCCATTGAATTAGCAGTCGTAAACTTAGAAAGTGAGCAATTATTTCCTAGAAAATAAAACACCATTGAGTTGCGGGTTTAAAAACTATAGTTGCCATGAGCAACCTACGCCCCATACTAGGGTTGACACAACAAACGGTGTAAGTGGACGTAAAAGTATAGAAGCAACAAACTAACTAACCCGGTCCAGCAAAAGTACGACCTATTTCTTGCCTAATATGAATTAAAAAGGCTACAAGGGTCTGTGCCAAACATTAAATGAGTTTAGTCCTAAAGAAAAGTGAAAAGAGGTAGACGGCCATACAAGTATGGAAGCAAAGAAGCAAACCAACCTGGGTCGGCTAAAGTGCCACATGTTGCTTGATTAGTAAGACTGAAAGGGGTTGTTATAGTCTGTATCAAACATTAAAATGAGTTTTCCCACCACAAAACATAGTTACCTAGATAAAACCAACAAACATTGAATGATTGATTACCATGGTTCTTTGTGTTCATTAAATCGAATCCTGGCCTTATCCTAGCCATGACAAAGTGTCAGCAATTACCTAGACTTCAATACAACGTCACAAAAATAGTTGGATATAAGTGCATATCTTAAATAATTACCTTTGCTGCAAGCTTTCATCATAAAAATGACATTTGTGACGGAAAGATGAAAACTAAACACTAATTTGCAGCACACTTATCTAAGAATTCTTATTTAAAGGGTGTTTGGATTTGCTTATGCATAAAATGGTTGAAAGCAAAATTATATGATGAATCAATAAATTCACCTGCCCATGGCTGTTGAACACCAAAAAAAAGTCATGAGATCAGTGACCACATAAGATTAAGCATAATTACATCAGCCAAGTTCATTACCACTATGAAAAAGAAAGCATACCTCTGTGAAAATATTAATATGCCAAACAAAACAAAGAAAAAAGAATTGTGTGAAGATGACGAACTGCAAAAACAGAATGATATAGACAAAAAAAATAATTAACAACAATTATAACAAAGAATAACACAATCAATCAATTAAAACCATATTAATAACTAAAAATCATTACAAGAACACAATCAATCAATTAAAACCATCTTAATAACTGAAAATTATTACAATAACACAATCAATCAATTACAACCTTATTAATAACTGAAAATCATTACAAACCTGGCGGTAGGAGAGCCATATACATGGTTCGGAATCAATTTGGTGTTAGTGAGCGAGAAAAAAATAGTTAATTATGAAATCAAACAGAAATAAAGATGAACAGAAAGAATTGGCCAATACATGAGGGCAAGCCATTGATGTTCCAGAAAGTATATTATAGCACTCCACCCATCGTTTATCAGCCTCTATTTTGGTTGGTGAAATTTGTAAAATTGATAACATAGTACATACTAGACAAAGGGGCACAAATAAACAAAAAATATTATTAGGGTTTTCAGAAAAAACATATACTTGTAGAACAAAACAAAGAAAAAGAACTATCACTATTTTATATAGAAACATTGAAATACGTTGTACATCAAGCAAATACACTTAGGAATTTGTTTGATGATCTTCCACTTATTCAAAAACCGATCCATTGCTGCTCTCATTTATCTTTAGGGTTGTTTTGAGGTATATGGTTATCTAGATAAATAATTCGTAGTAAGTAATGTGTATATGTTGTTCTAATTTTAGAGTATATTAGCATTGGTTTTTTAGAATTTATTAACTTTGTTTTGGATAGAAAATCCTCAAAAGTAGTATGGCTTAGTGGTAAACATGGTTACTTGTTAACCATAGGTCACAGTACGGTCAAAATCTTACATTTACCAATTTTTTTACATAATTTCCGAAAATCCATATCAAAACTGTGATTCTTAAAACTGCGTTTTCAAAACGTGATTTCAAAAATGGGCGATTTCAAATCACAAAAATGTGTAAAATGGAGATTTTTTAGGGATTTCTGAAATACTGTTGGCTTATAACTGTCATGTCACATATGACTAGGATTAAGGGTGTGGTATCAAGTCATAGTTACACCTATAATATATATATATATATATATTATTATATA
>JANFOE010000784.1:0-89541 GCA_025667525.1 Glebionis coronaria | reverse complement strand
GAAGTTGGTTCGGAACTATCACCCGGAACTTTAATCGGAACTTTATTCGGAAGTTTGGTTCATCCGGAACTTTATATTCATTCGGAACTTTTAAACAAGAAAACTCATTCGGAACTTTTTAATTCATTCGGAACTTTTAAACAAAAAACTCATTCGGAACTTTTAAAGGAAACTCATTCGGAACTTTTAAAGAACACATTCATTCGGAACTTTGGTGTTCATCCGGAAGTTTTGTGTTCATCCGGAAGTTTTTGGTTCACTCGGAACCTGGGGAATGCACAAGAACAGTAACAGTCACGAAGAACACGGAAACGATTCTAATCCAAAAATCACCAAGTTTTTCACCAAAAACTTAAATACAACTTAACACAAATGATTTACTAACCAATAACTACGAATCCCATCAACAAAAACACAAAACCCAACAACTTTTGAAGATCAAATCAAATAAAATAAAAAAACTTAAAAACTTGAAATAAAAGATGATGATGAACAAGATGAAATGGAAAGATTAAACAAGAACTTATATTGAATGATTGATGTTTTAACAAACAAAAAAAAAACAAAGATTAAAATTACAAGATTGAAAAAACAAAGATCAAGATCACCAAACACCCTAGTGGTGTTGGTGATGCTACGAACTAAAAGGGAGAAAAAGAAGGAGAAAGAAAAATTAAAGACTAACTGGCACTATTGTGTGAGGTGTGGGCTTTATATAGCCTTGTCTTTTGGTTGGTGAGTGGGCTTTCTCCCGTTCTTCTTGTCTTCTCGTCTTTTCAGAAAAGTTGACGTTTTCGATTCTGATTCGGGATTTGTTGTCGATTAAATTCAACTCGTCTTTTAATTTCTTCGTTTAATAGACTTGAGTTTCTTCGACTTTTGTAAATCTTCCATCTTTGGTCCTTTTCTTCGATAAATCTTCGAATAGGCCCAGTGACTTCAAATCTTTTGCATCTTTTGGACAATAGACTTCATCTTGAGTCTTTTTCTTCGATAAATCCCGTGCAATCCCATGTTTTCTCCATTATCCATCCGGTTGGCTCTGAAAACACAATAAACACAAAAACCACGCATAATTCCAAACAAATGATATTAAATACGTGTTTTGGTCTTGTTTTAGCCAGAATTAAGTGGTAAAAGGATGGGTGTTTACACGCCTATCAAATGTCAAATCTAAATATATATTACAACTAAAAAAGAAACTCATACATCAAGGTCTAGCTAATGCATCAACATATAACCGTACTGGATCAAAACTTAATCTTGTTTCAATCCGTATATTCGAGCGGCATTTTCATCTGTCGCCTATGGACTCAAACATATATATACTATATATTCAATCTCGTTTGGTTTCTTAAAAGGAGACCTTAAAAATTAAAATCTATAAACCGGTCGAACCTATTTCGACAACAAAACGACACAAGAGTTTAGATCAAAGAAACCGTATATTTTAGTAAAAAAATCACCGGTGATTGCTATAAAAGAAACCGAAATACACATTGGGTGGTGGGTTGCCCGAACTAAAAATTTATATATGACCATCGTAACTTATAACAATTTATAAAGGGTACCAACAACCACCTTTTATTTAACCCTTTGTACCGTATAATCAATTTTTTCCATAATACATGTGGTACATATTAAAAAATCAACTGATATAACAATTTATAAAGGGTACCAACAACCACCTTTTATTTAACCTTTTGTACATTATAATCAATTTTTTCCAGAATAGATGTGGTACATATTAAAAAATCAACTTTAGACATGCGTTATCAACTCATACAAATCTTTGTATACTTTATTTTAAAATGTTTGTACACAAAATCTACTTGTATTTTTGTTAGTGCAACCACACGTGATCATAATTCATAACCAATCTACTACTGCATCAAATTAATATATTAAACTATTAATGATAATGATGGCACACAAGATACAAAATTATTTACCTCTACAAATGATGCTAACCATTATTCAAATAGGGAATGACGTCCCAAAATATTTACACACATGCTGATAATCGAAATATCCACCCAACCCGTTTGCAAGATCTGAAGCACAAAAATATAGACCCATAATTCTAAAAACCAATAAATGAAAATGTGAATACTTGGACAATCCGAAAACTACTTTTGATGATTTTTCTTGAACAGATACGCTTTTTACCTCCTGATGTGTCACTTAAACGGAAACTTTTCTTGCTCCTCGCCACAAAGCTGCCTTGGGTAGTATAAATTGAAGGCCAGCCAAGGGTGGTGCAAATCCGATCGAAAGTAATTATTTGCTCCAGTGAACACCGATGTTACGAATTAATCGTCGGATATGTAAAAGAAGAAGCCAAAAAAAGAGGATGAATTAAGGTTTTGGTGGTACAAGCGGTAGGTTATGAAGATATCGGTCCGGCGCAATTTGAATCCATATGACACAATTGATTTTTGGTTTTCTTTCTACTATAATGGTTATGTGAATGAAAGAAATAAATATGATGGAATGGTTTGATGAGAATGACGGCAGGGAAAAAGAAAAGCAATTTAGGGTTAAGGAAGATATAAGGATAATATCGAAATTACCCTTTTGATTTAATTATGTTTAGTTATTATGTTTAAATTTCATTTATTATGTTTAAATTACATTTGTTTCATTCCTATTGGTGCTTATTATAATGTATTTTAAGAGTGTACACCATATGAACATAGATCTCTCTCTCTCTCTCTCTCTCTCTCTCTCTCTATATATATATATATATATATATATATATATATATATATATATATATATAAATATATATATATATATATATATATATATATATATATATATATATATATATATATATATATATATATATATATATATAATATATATATATATATATATATATATATATATATATATATATATATATATATATATATATATATATATATATATATATATATATATATATATATATATATATATATATATATGTATATATATATATATATATATATATATATATATATATATATATATATATATATATATCTATATATATCTATATATATATATATATATATATATATATATATATATATATATATATATATCTATATATATATATATATATAGTATATATATATATATATATATATATATATATATATATATATATATATATATATATATATATATATATATATATATATATATATATATATATATATATATATATATATATATATATATATATATATATATATATATATATATATATATATATAGAATTTGGATCAAATGAGAACTTTTTAAAATTATAAAAATAAGAACCCTATGTATATATATATATATGTAAATATGTATATATGTATATTATATATATATATATATATATATATATATATATATATATATATATATATATATATATATATATATATATATATATATATATATATATATATATATATATATATATATATATATATATATATATATATATAATGGGGATACAATAGAAAGCCCCTTAAAATAAAAAGCCTAGGAAGGAATCTCAGCCACTGGATTTGATTTTAATAATAAAAAAAGCGGAATGGCATATTTGTAATTTCTTGGAAAGTTTGAGGGCAAATCGGTCATTTACATCCCATTAACTACTTCCTTATTTTAGGGTTAATAATAACCGCCGCTACCTCGTTCTTTTCTACGTTTGTCTTTATTTCCATCTCAAAAAAACACACAACCAAAAAACACAGCAAACCCTAATCTATTGTCATTTCAATCGAGCATTTAATTGATCAAATCATCAATTCATCAAATCATCATATCATCAAATCATCAAATCTATTGGTTATGAAAAAATGACGAGCTAGGTAAATGTCACTTACATCATTTTGTTAAATTCATTCTGCTATAATCGCATACTCGGTTTGTTGATGCATCGATTTTTATGTTTTGTGATCTAAATATGTTATATTTAGAGTTTGATTTATTTTTACATCATGTTTTCTTCAAGATCTGGAACAAAATGTAGATTAAATAGCTAAAAAAAAGTTTTTAAGAAAGTTGCATATAAGGTGTTTGATAAAATGTCTCAACCAGACTATATAACTGTCATAACTTGAATAATCGAACGCCCATCTATTGACAAGTTTACAACAATAGTAATAAGATACATAGAAAAAGATTAGCTTCATGTAAAATATTTTTTTTACTATTGACAAGTTTACAACCAATCGAAATTGAGCCGACTATTTTTTTCGATTATCGGTTTTGCTCATTTCAATTCGGTTTCGGTTTAAACATGAAAAATACACCTAAACTATAATTCGGTTTGGTTTTTACTGGTTCCGTTTGATTTTGTCCGGTTTAATTCTGTTCATGTTTTTTCAAACTCGATTTACGGTTCAGGTTTTTTTTATGTTTGATTTTGAACCGATACTCAACCCTACATTTATAATTGTTAGATCAGGTTCAGAACCGAACAAAAATGACTCTTAAACGGTTTGGGTGTATCTTTTCTCGAGTTTTGCCCTGAACTAAACTGTGCCGAACTAAAAGCCCAAAATCGAAAGTCGTCAATATAAAATTGCATAGTTAAGAAATGTCTACTTGACTATTAACATAACCTTTTTTATGTTAACAATGCGTAAAAAAAATTAATAGAGAATTGTACGATTTGTAAATGTTATGCGTGTACGAGACATGATTTGTAGTATAAAAACAAAATGCTTGTACAAACGTCTATATTGTGGCCTTTACTCGATTCTAATGTTGTATTTATATAAGATAGTTAAAAAGTGAATTAACAAAAAGAGTAAAAACATATTTTTATGAGTAAATTACACCGTTCGTCCCTGTGGTTTGCGTTGACCGACAAGGATCGTCCCTTGACCAAAAAACTTGCATCAGATATCTCTAAGTGGGAAACGTTATATACCATTCGTCCCTCCCCTTTTTTAATCCCATTAACCGGCGTTATCCATCTAACCTAGAGGGGTAATGTTGTCTTTTCATTCCCACTACATTTCCCGCCCAAAAAAATAAACCTCTCCCGCCTCTTCTTTTATCTTCTTATAAATACCCCATCTACCTCTCTTTTCACCCACCTGTTTTAATTATTTCTTCTCTCTATCACAAAAATGGTTAGATGTCATTGTGGATCACAAGCTGTTATGATCACATCATGGACCAACGAAAATCCAGGGCGCAGGTTTTGGAGGTGTTGTGGGTTTATTGATTGGGTTGACCCTCCTATGTGTCGTCGATCTACATTAATCATTCCAGGGCTTTTGAGATCATTGAACAACCATCAAGCTCAATTGCAAGAGGTGGTGGAAGGAAGAGCAAGGATGAAGAAGTATCTCCTGGTGTCTTGGTGTTTTTTTTATCTTGTTTGTGGTTTTCAAGATAATGTAATCTGGGTTTAGTAATGTTATGTCTTAGTACTAATGTAATCTACTTGTTTGTGGTTTTCAAGATAATGTAATCTGGGTTTTCAAGATAATGTAATCTGGGTTTAGTAAGATAATGTAATCTGTGTTTTTTTATCTTGTTTGTGGTTTATCTTGTTTGTGGTTTTCAAAATAATGTTATGTCTTAGTACTAAATGTATACAATTGTGCTTGATGGCTTCCATTACTAACTGTATGCAAACAACAATCACTCTTGATTATGAATAAAAAGTTGTTTGACAATCACATTATACATAAGCCATTACCAATAACATTACAAAACAAGGTATGACAATGAAGTCAAACTGACCCATTACATAACATAACTTAGAAGATAATGTAATCTGACCCATTACATAACATAAGTTTAGAAAGACACTGACCCATTACATAGTCTAATTTAGGAAACAGAAAACTAACATAACATGATCCAAAGTCACATAACACAAAACACAAAATATAGATCCAATTGTTTAAAACAGACAATCATATTAACCAAGCTTAATAATCTTCTTCTTTGGCTGAGTTTGCTTCTTCTTTGAGCCATCATTTGCTGCAACACCCTTTCCTTTATCCTTTGCTGCAACACCCTTTCCTTTATTAGTAGCAGAAGCTGGAGTTGTTCTCTGAGATGTTGTAGGTGCTGTTGAGCTATAATCCTCACCAGGGGTCCTTGTTTTTCTCTTGTTAGTACCAGGTGGTATTCTTGGACCAGTGCAAGTCCTTGAATTGTGACCTTTGCTGCCACACTTATCACATGTCACTGTCTTGTATTCCCTAGTCATCTTTCCATTCTTTGACATCCTTATCATTTCTCTCTCATTCCTAGACTTCTTCCTTGCTTTGGGTGGTCTACCAGGTTGTGTTTGATGCTTAGGTGGTAACAAAATAGTTGGTACATTACACTTTGGCCAAAACAGTCTACCTCTAATAGGATTAATTTTGAATGAGTAGACTTTCTTCCATGTTTCCAACCTATAACAAGGATGTACCCACTCCTCAATTAAACCCCCTGTTTGATTGTTAAGTGCCATGTTCCAGTTTACAGCTATTGCATGTTTGCAGGGTATCCCAGTCAACTCCCACTTCCTACAATTACAACTCATGGTTTGAACATTGACTACACACTGATCATGATGAGGACCATTTACCTGGTATAAGATACCTCCTCCCCATTTGACTGTGTACTTGGTTGCCTCATCAGAGTTGTGTCTTAATAACCTTGTAGCAGTTGGGGTGAGTGGACCATCGGCTCTAGCAATCATGTGATTCACATTCACAATCCTCTTCATGAGATACTCTCTAGCAAACTCTAATGTGGATATGATTGCTTTGTCTCTACCACCAACCAGCTTCCCATTAAATACTTCACACATATTGTTGACTAACACATCTGATTTACACCTACCTATTTACATAAAACAAGATTGAATCAATACTAGTAATTGTGAATAAAATGTTGTCATGTAAGTGTTAAACCAATATACCTGAGAAATGTGCTCTTGACCAGTGTTGAGGTGGAATCTTCAATAACCACTCATAAGCAGGTTTGCTAAATTCTCTGAATTCCTTCATCGCTTCCTGAAACTCCTCCACTGTTGTTTGTATTGCACATTTCCATAGTAAGTTCTTGTATGCTTCACCTTTCCATTTCTGCTTCATGTTCTCATGAATGTGTTTCACACAAAACCTGTGCTCAGCACAAGGAAACAACTTGGCAAGTGCTGGAATAATACCCTATGACAAATTAATAGAGTGTTTTGTTAGCAAACATATAAAATGCAATAGATAAGAAACAAGATTTGTCCAGGGAAAAGAATACCTTTTGCCTATCACTTATGAAAGTGAAATTAGAGTTGCTGTGCAAGTCTAGATCATCTCCCAAATTTTTAGAAACCAGATCCAAGAATCTGTGTTTTCAGTCTCTACAATCCCATATGCTAATGGATATATTCCATTATTTGGGTCAACACTTACAGCAGTTAAGAGTTGTCCAGGGAATGGACCTTTCATAAATGCCCCATCAAGACCAAGTACATCTCTTTGGCCAGCCTTAAATCCATCCTTCAAAGCTCCTAAACACACATATATTCTTCTAAAAACTCTTGTTGTAACGGTATGATCTGCTTCAGATTGGACTTGTATTTTGACAGTTATGTTTGGATTGGCTTGCTGCAACTCTAAGACATAATCCCTCAGCATCTTATATTGTGTAGCATAATCACCTCTCAACTTTCTTTCAGCCTCTGCCTTTGCTCTAAATGCCTTTGCCTCTGAAACACTCAACTCATGTTTAGTTTGTAATTGCTCTTGCACAGCTCTAATTGGTATGGTAGGATTTGTTTCAAGTTGTTGAACTAGCTCATTAGAATACCATTTAGATGTGGCATACAAGTTCTTTCTAGACTGCAAACATTTATGGATGGATCTATAAGTTTTCACCTCCCAAGTTTCCTTATCTTTGACTTTGGATACCAACAACACCCAAGGACACTTATTGTCTTCATCTACTTTTGCCTTTTTTGGTTTTCCCCCATTTAATATTCTCTCTTTTGTCATATTCCTTGTCTGGACAGGGTTTTCTTGGGATATCTGATTCTTTTTTAGTGTTGGCCCACTAACATCAGGCCCATTGGGTTCATTTGGTGGCAAAGTAGGAATAACACCTTTACATACTGTCCTTAATCTTACCTTGTCATTTTTCACCATTCTCAATTCTCTCCTAGTTTCAATAGAATGCTCCTTTACCAGGTTCTTAATTGTTTCCCTGTTTGGGAATTCTTGACCCACATAGAAGTAAGTCTTGTACACTTGGGGAGTAGCATGTGCTTGTTTTCTAATTTGTTTCATCTTTCTCCTTCTTAACCTATCGAGCTCATTCTCATCATCTGAAGCACTCTCAAAGTATTCATTATTAATAACTTCTATGTCCTCTTCTATTTCTTCTTCATCAGCCTCCTCGATCCTATCCTCACAACCAACGAACTCAACAGTTTCATCTATATTTAATTGGAAGTCTGCCATGTCAACCTCCACATCATCAACATGGTTTTCTTCATCAACTATGTAATCACTATCCTCACTGTCATCACTACTGGAATCACCTCCACTCCCACCATCTTCACCCCCAAACCAACCAGCTTCATCACCTCCACATTCAACATCATCACCCCCAAACCAACCACCTTGATCACCTCCACAATCAGTTTCTTCAATAACTGCATCAACCTCATCTACCAAATTGTTTTCAGCTGGCTGGTTGTCATTTGTAGGTAAAACATCATCTAAACCAGCAAAAGGATCAAAGTTTGCCTCATGGGAGTCTACATAAGGGTCATATGAAGAGTAAAACTCATCCACAAAGGCACTACTAGGTAAATCTTTAGCAGGGACCCTACTTTGACCTTCATCTAACCTAACAACATATGGCTCTACTACCTTGTTAACACTACTACCCTGTCCTTCATTTTTATCAGCAACACTACACTCCCCTGCATTGTTACCAACACCACTACATTCACCTGCATTCTTATCATAGACTAACTTCCTTAATATTGGTGTTATTCCTGCTCTAGATATTGTAGGTTCAGAATCTTCTAACTCTTCTATAACAATCCTTTTGTGTTTTAGGGGTGATGTAAAATAGAGGTCAGGGTTGGTTTTTTCATGCTCTACATATATATCAATCAGTTTATGACCTTGTTCAACATACTTAGCCATGTTAATAACATCCTTATCACTTGCTAAAGGTTCTAGGCCATAATCCAAATCACTATCCGGTTTCAAGTAGTGGTAAAACATTACCTTATGGCCATCATTGCCTAATTCCTCAACAATTGAGTCTATCTCATGAATTGAAAACTCATCACTGTCTAACTCATCAACTATGTTGCAATCGCCACCAGTGTACAATCTACCAGGTGATGAGCTAAAAACACCTCCATAATGCAACTTGATTGAAAACATAGTAGAAACACCAGCTGAACAAAAAAAGGGGAACAAAGTTAGGGTTTTTACAATTGGTCTTCTAAACATGACACGGCCAAAATCATAAGGTTCACAACCAAAAATCAATAACAATCATCTAAACTTTACATGCAAAAGAAGTAATCAATAAAATAAATAGGGCTTACCATAAACCACATTCGGATCAAAATCAACCCCATGCCGGTCTCGTATTCTATACAATGGTCCAACCATTAGATCCTCTTTATTCAATCAGATTGATGAGGGTTTTATTTGGGATTGATTAAGATTGATTAAGATTGAATATGAATAGTCAGAGAGAGATGAAAAAATACGGGGGTGTGTGTTTTGATTAGACTAGGAGTAAATGGAAGTTTAAATGCTGTGTGTGTGTGCAATGGGAATGAAAAGACAACATTACCCCTAATCATCTATAGGTTAATGGGATTAAAAAAGGGGAGGGACGAATGGTATATAACGTTTCCCACTTAGGGATATCTGATGCAAGTTTTTTGGTCAAGGGACGATCCTTGTCGGTCAACGCAAACCACAGGGACGAACGGTGTAATTTACTCTATTTTTATGGACCAAGTGCATTTAGAAAAATTGATATTTTTTTAAATTAAAAATACATCGAAAAAATTTATAAATGTCTCAATCACTCGCAAGATACCCTTGACTCGTCCCTGACTGCAATCTCGGTGCACATCATGTATGACTTTAAAAGTCGTGATGTTGTGACTAATTTAATACTGCTATTGTAAAAAATATTTTACGTGAAGCTTATCTTTTTCTATGTATCTTATTACTATTGTTGTAAACTTGTCAATAGATGGGCGTTCGATTATTCAAGTTATGACATGAAACCATATTGTTTATGACATGAAACCATATTCGTTAAATTTACATTATGATGCAGTTGTTTTGAATGTTGATGTAGTTGTATTTCATGTTATTATGAAGTAACATTTTATTTTTGTGAAGCAGTAGGTTATGTATGTTGGTATGTTTGGTTATTTGTGTGATGTAGTAGGTTATGTATGTTGGTATGTTTGGTTATTTGTGTGATGCAATTGATTTTGAACTGTGACGATGTAGGAGTTTAGTTTTCATGTATAAAGATATATTAGCTCAAGCATAGGTTATGTTATGTGTATAAATATGATTATTTGTTTGGTTGTTTTTGTGATGCTCTTGAACATGAACTGTGATGGAGTATGTTTTGAGTTTTCGCGTATAAGGATCAATTAGGTTAAAGCTAAGTTGCACTATGTACGAGAATGTGTTTGTGTGTTTGGTTATCTGTTTGATGCACTTAAATTGAACTATGATGCAGTAGGTGTTTATTTGTCGCGTATAAGTATAAATTAGATTAAATGTAGGTTTTGTTATGTACGTAAATGTGTTCATAGGCTTCATTTTAGGTATGATGTACTTGAATTTAAACTATGATGCAACATATGTTAAGTTTTTGTGTATGAGCATAAGCTAGGATATGTATAGGTTGTGTTATGTGCTTAAAAGCGTTTTTATATATGGTTGGTTATGTTTAATGCAATTGTAATTGAATTATAATGCAACAGATGCTACATTAGGTTAGACAAAAATGTGTTTTATTTGTCGAAAAGTGTATATTTGTATGTTTGTATGCATGATGCAGCTGGTGTAATAAATTTGTTAAAATTTTGATTTTATATAAGATTTAATATAAGATTGATTTTATAATTGATTTTATTTAATAATACATTATTTTTTTGTATGTTTTAAGCAACTGCTTGTGGTGGATACACGACGATAATTGGACAAGTGCGTGCTTGTGGTGGATCCGCGGTGGTTGGTGGTGGTTAGAAATGGTGAGGACGAATTTGAAGGATTTTTCCCCCTCAGGTAAATACTAATGAAAACCCTAATTATTTTTATTTTTTATTTTAAGTTTATTAAATACTTATACAAATTTTAATTTAATTGATTTAGTAAAAAGGAAAAGTGGTAGACTATGGTTGAAAAAAAAAGTATTTTATGGAAATCATAAAGAAAAATCGCCAGAAAACTCGATAACTATATCATCTAGTAAGTGATTTTGTTTAAATTGATCTATGTTATGAAGTATTTGTATGATATATGTTGGCTAAATTATGTTAAGTGTACTAGTTATACGGTATTTTGCAATTAGTTTTTATATGGTCTTGCTGCAGTCTTGATTCAGGCTTGATGCGGGCTTGCTGCAGGCTTGCTGCGTGCTTGCTGCGTGCTTGCAGCGGGCTTGCTGCGGGCTTGCTGCAGGCTTGCAGCGGGCTTATGATTTTTTAAGATTGTATAACTTTATTCAAATCGTATAACTTTAATGTAGTGTTTGCATTGAATTAATGTAGTTTACGATTACCTAACGGGTCTGAGAATAAGATACAAAGGCGGCAGATTAGTTTAGTTGTATGAAATTGTGTGTTCGAATGAGCGCATTTTTAAAATTTTAATGCAGTGTTTGTATCGAATTAATGCAGTTTGTGTCAGCTATCGGGCTTGAAAAGAGAATTAGATATGTCAGATTTGTTTAGTTGTATGAAATTGTGTGTTTATGTGCGCGCATTTGTAAAACCTTAATACAGTTGTTGTATTTAATTAATGCAGAATAGTGTTGCCTATCGGGCCTGAGAATATAAAAAGATACGGACAGATTTGTTTAGTTGTATGAAGTTGTGTATTTGTGTGCGAGCATTTGTAGAACTTTAATATAGTGTTTGTATCGAATTAATGTAGTTTAGGGTTGCCTATCGTGCCTGAGACTATGATAAAATATGGGCAGATGTGTTCAGTTGTAGAAAAGTATATGTGTGTGGGTTTATATGCTTATAATTCAGCTGACGTAATGAAGCGATGCATCAACTAATATTGGGAATACTGTGTAGAGTATTAGTCTAGGTTAGGTTATGTGCATAGTGTCTTAGTTGTTTGTGTGTTTGTGTCTTATTTATGCATTTGATACATTAAACTGATTTGATAGGAACTTTCTTGTTTAGTATGAGTCTAGGTTAGGTTACGTGCATAGTGTCTTATTTTTTTGTTTGTTTGTGTCTTATTCATGCGGTTGATGCAGTTATTGTGGTTTATATGTATTCTAAAAACATTGATGCAGTTATTGTGGTTTATATGTGTTTGCTATGACATATATGTGTTTTACAGCAACGTTAGTGAAATCGCTATTATCAACTTTAATGTGATTTTTTATATGAGGTTTTGTGAATGAAATTGGTTGCTATCAGGATCTGCATATGAGGTTGGAATGAAGTTTTGTGAATGAAATTGGTTATTATGAGTTGTGAAATGATTTGATATGACCTGGTTCAGTATTTGTTGTTATCATGTTCTATGAATGAGGTTTTGTAAATGAATCAATGAAATTGTAGGTTCTGTGAACGTATGCATTTAATCAGAATATATTTTGTGAATTATGAGGTTAGGTAAGTTTGTGTGAACATATTGATGTTTGTTTTTATTTATCTGAAAATATCATATTTATGCAGCTAATATTAGACACTAATACACTTTTTATATGTTTGATTTAGAAATCTGGTAGTTTAAATGTTTTATATGTTGTATTTAATATTAGACACTGATGCGGTTTTAATATGATGTTTTAGGATTAGTTTTTATATGAACTGTTAAGTCTTAGGATTAGTTTGATATTGATTTGGTTTATCTTTTTTGGAAAAATTTGCAAACTGTCCATATAAGGGTGTGTTTGGGATTACTTGTTGTATTCAGTTGTTGATAATATTGAGTATCATAAATGGCTTAAGCATACAATAATAGGTTGATATAGGCTGTCTGTTCAATTTACTTCAATATGTTAGTGCAAAAATCATTAGTTTGATAGTTTCATAAAACTACATAAATCAGCCAAACTGCATATTAATGCAGCTAATATTAGACATTGATACAGTTTTTATATGCTTGATTAAGAAATCTGGTAATTTAAACATAAAAAACTACATCAGTGTATTATATTAGTTGCTTAAATATGCAGTTTTTAATATTAGATACTAATGTGTTTTTATATTGATGGTTTTTAAAGAAGTAATGTACTGTTGTTATAGAATTATGAATGTTTAGTTTGATTGGAATAAAATATTAATGCACCTAATATAATACACTGATGCAGTTTTTTATGTTTAATTTAGAAATGTGGTAGTTTAAATGTTTTTATATGCAATTTTTGATATTAGACACTGATGCAGTTTTTAATTAATTGATGCAGTAAGTTAGATATCTTGGCAAATATTTTTTTAAGTAGGTTTATAGCAAGAATCTTTATAAATCTGTTTTTCAATACGTATATGCTTGCTTAAGGACTGCTTAGGTCATTTCTGATTTTTGATAGACTTTTGTTTAGTTGTATATGAAATTGTCTCAAACATGGTAGAATAGAATTGATTTAATTTCATGATCGACATCTTGATGTAGTTTAGGAGGTTAGCTTATTTATTTATTCTTGTTGATGCACTTTCTATATTTATGTGATACAACACTTGATGTGGTTTAGGAGGTTATCTTATCTAAAATCATTGAATTTAGGTAATATATATAGTTACTCACTAGCTTTGGTATCACGTATCTGCTCTTTACAGCTCCATATAAACGACATCTTAAGCCTGTTTCCTCTTCAAGATATATATCGCCATGATTCCTCTTTCTCGTGAACATCATCTTCTTGCCCAATAATTGAATCTAATATGCATTAAAATCTTTTTGTTTAGCCTTTTTAGTGAAGGACCTCTTACTTTGGAATTCATATTCGCTTTTTCATGATATTGATGATATTGGTATCAATCAAAGACCGAATGTGAAGGTCAAAATTTGAGTTACTTACATAAAAAAGGCTAAACGAAATGAAGTTGGTCCATATTGGATTCAGTTATTTGGCAAGAAGATGACATTCACAAGAAAGAGATATCCTGGCCATAGCTATCTTTAAGAGCAAACTGACTTAATATGTCGTTTATGTGGAGCTGTAAAGAGCAGACATGGGATACCAAAGCTAGTAAGTAACTATATATATTTAGTTTTTGAATGTGTTCGTGTGGTTTATGTCATTTTTTATTGATGCAACTTTTCAAATAAATTAATGCAGTAAGTATGTTTATTGTGGCAATCGAGACAGGTATAGAATAATATAAGGGCTGATGATTTTAGATGTATGAATTTGTGAGTTTGTGTGCGCGGGTTTGTATAAACTTAATGAACTTTTTGTGTAAACTTAATGTACTTTTTGTATGAAAGTTAATGCACTTTTTCATATACAACATGTGTTTGTGTTGCTTGATTCGATTGTTGTAAGTCGTTGATGCACTAGATTTTTATTAAGTTTCTATATGCTTGTTGATTAAGTATAAGGTTTCATTTATCTTGCATTAATTTTTTTCTCATTTTGTAGTATATAAGGTATTGATTTAGTTGATAAAGAATAATTATGTATTTGTTAATATATATAATGCAGTAAAGAAAAAAATAAAAGATACATAGTTACTCAAATAGCTTCGGTATCACATGTTTGCTCTCAAAGATTACTCCACATAAACGACATCTTAAGCCCGTATCCTCTTCAAAGTAGATATCGCCATGATTCTTTTTTCTCGTGAAAATCATCTTTTTGCCTAATAATTGAATCCAATATACATTAGCATCTTTTTGTTTATCCTTTTTAGTAAATGACCTCATAATTTGGCATTCATATTCGCTTTTTCATGGTATTGATGATTTTTGTATCTATCAAAAACCGAATGCGAAGGTCAAATTTTTGAGCTACTTACATTAAAAAAAGGCTAAACAAAAAGAAGTAGGTGCATATTGGATTCTATTATTGGCAAGAAGATGGTATTCACGAGATAGACGAATCGTGGCGATGTCTTCTTTGAAGAGAAAACTGGCTTAAGATGTCGTTTATGTTGATTTGAAAACTTTGAGAGCAAATATGTGTTACCGAAGCTATTGAGTAGCTATGTTATCCTTGTTGAACTTTCATTGTGTATAAGTCACTGATGCGAAGTTTGATTATGTATAACTCACTCATTTATTTTTCATTTGTTGAATGTGATAATAGTTAGCCGTGTGAATTTATTGTCTTACAGGTAGTAATGATCATGAAACGGATCAGAATGACGAGACAACAAGCAAAAGATCATCAAAAAGGCAAAAAATTTGTTCAACAAAATCTGTCGGTACGGTACAACATGCCCATCAAGACGAACCCGAAGAAAGTAGCCATCGGGCAAAAAAGAAGAAGAGCCAAAATTCGAATAGGAATGATTTACCTGATCAAAATTCCCAGAATCAGATGATATTCAGAATATTCCAAATCAAGCAAAAAAAGAGAAAAGGTTTTTCTTTAATACATTTGAATTTAAGTTTTGATGCAGTAGTGGTCACATGTTTTAAGAGGACGGTTAAACATAGATTGCGTTATATACCGAAAACGTAGGTTGATGTGTCAAACGAAAATTTTTAGAATTATTCAGGGAACATCATTTTGATAGATGTTAATTTAAATTGTGATGTAGTGGTCTGTTGTGATTAGTGAAGTTTCTGTTATTTGCGGAAATGTGTTTATGATGCAATATGTGTTTGTTTGCTATGTTGTTTGCTTAATGCACTTAATTATACGTTATGATGCAGTATGTGGTAATCATATGTAAGTATGAGTTAAGCTACTAGGTTAAATGTGTTTTAATGCTAGGTTGTTTGTTAAATGCAAAATTCATTTTAGCATTATGTATGGTAGGTTTTTTTTATAGTAGGTTTTTTTAGCTGTGTACTTGATGTAGCTATTTGTATTGGTGTGATGCAGTTACTTTTACATGTGTTTTAGCTGTCCAAAAGTGTGTTTTTTTTAAATTGATGTAGTAAATCTACATTGTGATGCATTATGTAGAGTATTTTTTTACAATAAGTTTTTTTAGTTTTGTACTTGATGTAATTATTTGTATTGGTTTGATGCACTGAAATTTAAACTGTGATGCAGTAAGTCTACATTTGTGTTGCATTAGTTTGGTATGATGTAGTTATTTTATGCATTATGTATAGTAGGTTTGTTTTAGTTTTGTACTTGATGTAGTTACTTGTGTTGCTGTGATGCACTTAATTTTATTCTTTGATGTAGCAGGAAAATATGTGAGTGATGTTCTGTCACCTGTTGATGTAAATAAGTTGAAGGGTAATATATTGAATCTTGGAAACAACGTACATGTTGCGAAAATGGCAAAAAAAGCACTGAAGTGGGTGTAGATAAGTTGGTTGGGAAAAAGAAAATGGCAAACACTAAAGTAGGTGTAGATAAGTTGGTTGGGAAAAAGAAAATGGCAAAGGGGAATAGAGATATTCAAAATAGTCAAATAGTCATTGTAAAACAGAAAGTTGCTATTTAAAGAAAAAAAGAAGGTTAGTAATGATGATGTATTGGAGAAAGAACCTCTACCGATTGATGATGAAAATATGGATGCTGATGGTGAAAAAAGGTTACTTTTCCTAATATTAATTCAAGAATATCTTCTAATCATTTGAAGCTTGTATTGGAATCTTTAACAAACGCCCAGGTTGAGACTATAAGAGAAATGGGTTTCGGAGAATATTATAATAATTTTGATTACCTTACCATTCCATCAAAGCTTGCGTACTGGGTTGCGTTTAACTTTGATTGTGATACGGACACAATACACATGGATGATGGAAGACAAATTAAGGTGACAAAGGAATTAATTCATGAAATGCTTGGAAAACCAATGGGAGAGAAAGAAGTGATTGCTCTTCGAGCTACAACGACAGAAGACAAAACAACAACGGATTGGAGAGCTACAACTCCATGGGGAGGGGATAACACGCCAAGGCCTCATATATATATAGTTGATGATCATGTTTGTAGTTTGACCGGAACAGGTTGGGAGTTCAAAGTTGGATTTTTAGTGGTGTTTTTCAATATTGTGGTTGGGGTAATAAGGATGGTACAATCAATCAAAGATTCTTACCTACCTTAAGAGATATTGAAGATTTTCAAAACTATGAGTGGTGTGGATATGATTTAAAATGCATTCGGTCAGGAGTTAAGATATGGAAAGCAAAACCAGGAGGTTATTTCGGTGCTTTCAAACTTCTTTTGGCGGTACAATTTTTTAATGCTTCTAAACTTCTTAGTATGTTTAATCTTATTTTTGCTGCATCAATACCTTTTTTCACTACATCATATATAGATAAAACCGTGTTATTCCTTATATTAAATGCATCATTTCCTATATTAACTGCATCACTTCCTTTTTGTAGCTACTATACTACAGCTCCACAATCTCACCAACTATAACTGTGGAAAGAACATCACCTGTTTTCAAAGGATGGAACACCGAGTTGTTGAAACAAAGAGAGAAAGAAGAAATAGATGTTATGAAAGGATTCGGTAAATTTCCAATCTTGGAAGGTTACGAGTTCTTCCCCCCCCCCAAGAAGAAGGTTGACAAGACAAAGAAAAAGAAACATATTGGAAATACAAGTCAATCAGACGAGGATCTTATACAGTTTAGATCAAAAACAAGTCAGGTAAAAACTAAGTTTCATTTTGCTGCTGTAACAATGTTTAAATAATTTTAGGTGTTTTTTAGTGTATCCAAGCTGCAAAAAGAGGGTAACATATCAGATTCCATAATCTTGAATAGATTTTTAAGTGCTCTGTTTTAAAATCTCAAACAGCCATTCAACAAACAACTAGCATTCAACATACGTTTTATAAACCTACTAGAAATTTATATCAAATATTTCAATAAAGAATTTTCCTGTTATAGGACTAGCTGCCTACATATATGAAAATTGTATATGAAAATTGTATTAGAAGCTAGCCCACACAACTATATATGAAAACTGTATACATGTGTAATCGCTTGACAAAAGTGTATGATTGCTCTACATTTAAAATAATCATGAATGTTTAATAAAACAGATGATAAGTCGACTGTAAGTTGAAAAAGATGTCAAAATGCAAACCTACTGTTATCTCCCCCTCGGGTCTTGCAGTGTTTAAAGTGGGTCCTTCTGGTGTATCTTTATCTTGCTTGGAATATTTCAGGGATTTTCCTGTTATAGGACTAGCTGCCTACGGAAAATAAAGAACATATAAACAGAATTAAAGTCAGAAAACAAAAATATTTAAAAACTGCATCATAGTTATTATTCACTGCATCATAATGTATTTTTTTTAAAATCATGCAGGATATGAAAGATTGCTTGAATGACTCACTGTCAAAGATAAAGGAAGTGTTTGAAAGTAACAAACAGAATTTTAAGATTGCTTTGGAAGAATACCCACACGATGAAGAATTTCAGATGTTTGAGGAAAAAAGTAAATCATTTTTAAAAGACTTGTACGAAAGCATGTCTGATAGGGCGAATCATAATACCGAGAATGATGGTGCAACTGAAGCTACTGAGAATGATGGTGCAACTGCATGTGATTTGCAAAACTCTGATGTGGCGAATAAGAATGCTGATGTTGTGACCGATGTCCATATTGATGGTGGGAAGACCAATGAAGATATCTCGCTTAGTTCAATGGAGGAAGGAAATTCTACCCCAAACTCAACACCAGAAATGACGAGAATGACAAGGTCAAAAACTATAAATTGGACAAACTTGAAGACCAAGGGGCCAAATTGGACAACATCAACGGAAGTAGCAACAACATCGCCCATTAAAAATTTGGAAGTGGGGAACAAGGGGCCAACTAATATAACATCAACGGAAGGAGCAACAGCATTGGAAGTGGGGAACAAGGCGCCAAAAGCGACAACATCAACCAAAGGAGCAACAACATCACCTACTAAAAAATTGGAAGAGGGGAACAAGAAGCCAAAACCGACAACATCAACCAAAGGAGCAACAGCATCACCCGCTAAAAAGTTGGAAGTGGGTAAAAAGAAATCCCCTAAAATTAAATAAACGCTAACACTTCTCTTGCTTTTGTACTATTATTTATTATCTAGGATCGTATATCTTTGAATTCAACTTTTGAATGTCTGTAATATAACTAGGAAAAACTTAAAACTTATCTATTATTTTGGGTTTAATGTAAATAGGTAATTATGTTTAATGCTACAATTCGGCCGCCTCATAAGGTTTATTTAACTAGTAATAAACTAAACTAATAATGCAGTTAGCATTATAGTCTATGATATACTAGTTAAAGAACATATTGCAAACTGGTTTATAAAGTAAATTTCAATAAAGTATTTTTAAAAAGTTTGATTCTTAATTAACAGATTGTGCAAATCCTAAAATATGTGATGAAATATACAATAAAGATGGAGCTATCGTCATTTATGATGATTCATTCCTTGAGTATCAATCGCAAACGCTACTCTTTGATAGTGAGGAAGAAGTGTTTCATACAGAAGGTGGAATGGAAGACAATGAAATGCAAGGAGGAATGGAATCTGATGAAATCCTGGGAGCAGATGAAAGTAAAGTTACACTCTTTAAATCTTGTCGATTAATTCAACTGCATCATAGTGTTTTTGTCATAGTAATGCACTGGAGTTTGGGTTCTCATTTCAATTCACTGCATGACTATTTACAAAAACAATATGATGCAGTAAAACTGTATCTATGATGCATTTTTCAAAAAAAAATTGTTTAATTTGATTCTTTTTATCTTGTCTATTAATTTCATTGCATCATTATGTTTTTAAAATTAGTAATGCACTGGATTGTGAACTATCAATAAAGCTTAATACATGACTAGTTAACAAAATGCTATGATGCAGTAAAGTGTAACTATGATGCAGTAAAAATAAGTTATTTTATTTTTTCATAAAAAACTATTGATTATTCTGATTGTTTTAATTACAGGTTCTAAAATATTCAAAGAAGCTAACTTTCCTTCGATTGGAATTGAAGAAATCAACATTTTAATAACCGAATTTCCTTCTATCGAAGAAGTAAACAAGCAGCTTTTGGGCTACTCAGTTATGAAACTACCTTTGTTAGCTGAAGTAGAAGACAACTTGCCAAAAAGTTTCTTAATTGAAGATGCACCAAAATCTCCCCAAATTCAAAAAGTTCAAATTAGTAAACCTTTTCATAGTATGAAATTGAGGTTACCGAAAAACTACACAAGAACTTTGAAAGGAAATACACCATTGAGTACACAACCTATTGTCAAACAACATGAAAAATATATAGAGATTCCGCTATCAGCTGAAATTCAAACCGAAGCAAAGACTACAAAATTTGATGCTATAAGGGTGAAATTATTGGAAAAGGATGTTGGGAAGTTAGATGCTAAAGGCATCATAGAGGGAGATATGTTATCTGAAATTCAAGTTCTAAGACAAGAGCCTGGTAAAAGAGGAAGATCTAACAAGGAACAAGCTAAAGAAACAACTGTGGTAGACGAAAATGTTGGCAAGGAGGTCTCTAAAAAGACACAGGCTAAAAAACAAGTGCTTAAAGATCTTGGTAGAAAGCAAAGTAACACTCAATTGTCCAAAGAGAATGAAAAGAAATCTAAGATAGAAAAAGCTAAGTCATTGCCTGCAAAAAGAAAAAGGATAGAAGAAAATGAAATATATATGCACGAATCACCAATTAGTTGCATTGCTCCACCGGATGATACTAAAAACGATAAACCTGAAGTAAAGCTGCCTCCTGCTTTAACGTCGCCATTTTATCAACGAAAAACCGTATTGGGCCAACCACTATCTAAAGAGGGGAAAAAATAGCAGAATACATATGGGGTAATAACACAGCCGAAAGGTAAGTTCTAGCATCATATTTTATTTTTAAATCATCACTATTCATTATTCACTACATCACATATGTATATAACTGCATCACTATTCCTTATGTCACTGCATCACATATTATTGACAGTGCATCATTTCTCAATGTTCTTTGTATGAATTTTCCTTATATTCCCTACATCACATATTTATATAACTGCATCAATTACTTTTGTTACTGCATCACATATAATTAACAGTGCATCATTTCTTAATGTTCTCTGTATGAATTTTTCTTTTACATCACATATTTTTATCACTGCATCACTTCCTTGCTTTAATGCATCAGATATAGATAAACCCGTCTGAAAGGTTTATGTTTATATCAAAATGTACAGTAAGATTGTTTACCAGATCATCAAAGGAGTTAGAGTAGAAGGTATTTTTTTCTTGAGCCTATACCCTGAAATAGAAATTGCGGCACTCATATTAGACTTATGGTCTTTTGTATTAAATCATGAGGAACAACACCAAGACAAGCTTTCGGGCAATGGAAATGTATATTGCCATACGGGAATGTTTGTAAGTAATTCAAATATATAACTTATTTATTTTGGAACTTTAAATTTTATGATCATTAGTAATCGTTTGACGTAACTAAAACAGACTAATTATACTGTTGAGTCGGGGAAGAATGTGCAAGAAAGGATGAAAGGTTTTGATGAAAATATTCATAACGTTTTAACTCAAGCAAAACGGAAAAATTTTCTTGACGTCGACTTGGTAAGTATATTTATTATGAGAATTAATTGATTGTATTTGTGATAATGTTTAGAATAAATTTAAATACTTATAATAAATATATACAGGTATTTTTTCCTTCAATAAAGATGACGAAAGATACTTCATCAAACCATTTCTATATCATTTTCTTTAATTTGAAGACCGTTGAGATCAACATCATAGACAACATAGATAACAGCGTTGATGATATAGAAAAAAGATATGGTGCTTACCCATTTGCCGTCGTAAGTCTCATACTTAATGCATTATTGTGCTATTTCACTGCATCAAAGTATTTAACTATAGTCTTATATCTCATATATATATGTTTAATTTTATATAGAGGAAAACCCTTTATAAGTCTATAACTGGTTTTACATCATAGTTAATCTTTTATGGTGTTATTTTTATAGTCCTATACCATATGAATAATATTGATAATTTTACTGCATCATATTATTAAAAAAACTGCATTATAATGTCATAACTGCTTATTCAAATTTGCACAGATTGATTCCTTCACAAATTACCTGGAGAGACATAAACACCTGATAGGTGTGTAAACACCCATCTTTTCTACCACTTAATTACAATAATAACCGGACCAAAACGTGTATTTTATGTCTTTTATGTCGGAATTATGCGTGGTTTGTGTTTTTGTTGTGATTTAGGATGAAAAGGTGAAAAGTGGAGAAAACACGGACATTCACAGGCATTTACGGACCTTTATTGAAGAAAAGGATGAAAGACGAAGTCAAGAAGTCAAGAGTGCAAAAAGAACGGAAGTCCACGACCAATTCTGAAGATTTATCGAAGAAAAAGTCAAAAGACGGAAGTTTATCAAAAGCCGAAGATTTTAAGTCTATTTTATTGAAGAATTTAAAGACGAGTTCGAAGAAATCCCGAAGCCAAAAGTCCCTTAAGTCCAAGTTTAAAGAAGATTAGAAGAAAAGGACTAATGACGCAATTAATGAAGAATTAAGAAGAAAGGGACTTAATCTTGCAATTAACAAGAAAGGAAGGAGGGGACGAAGCTTCCTTAATCCTCCCCTATAAATAGATTAGGATTGTAGTCATTTCTTTCTTGTTGGCTAAGTGTGACAATTAGCTCTTCCACCATTTAAATACCTTGTCATTTATTTTTCTTGTCAAATTTAAATACCTTGTCTTGCACCTTTAATTCATTTAATTTCAAGTAAGTTTTCATTTAATTATTGTCAATCTTTATTTTATCTTGTCAATCTCTTATCTACCTTTCTTAATCTTTGATTTGTTGTGTTTATGTTTATGTTCATGCTTTTATTTTGATCCAAAGTGGTTTTTGATTATTGTGGTTAAAGTTGTTTGATTTCTTGTTTTTAACTGTTTGTTAATGTTTATTTGTTGAATCGTTACTGTTTATATTTATCCGTGTGTTAGATTTTGGTTAATTTGAGTTTCTATCTGCTGTTACTGTATCCCTTGTTCTTCGGGGGTGTTTGCTTTGTTTCTGATCTTTCCAGGAAAAGTTCCGAACCAAGAAGGAGGGAAAGTGTTCATTCGGAACTTCTAAAGTTCCGAATCAAGGCTTCATCCGGAAGATTTTAACTCAACAAAACTTCCGAGCCAAACTTGTTCATCCGGAACTTTCAAAGTTCCGGACGAAGTGAAAACTTCCGACTCAAGAGTATTCATTCGGAACTCTAAAGTTCCGAATCAAGGGTTTCATCTGGAACTTCTCAAAAGTTCCGGATCAACGCAAAGTTCCGAATCAAGGGGTAAAATTCCGAATCAAGGCTTTTCATTCGGAAGTCTTAAAATTCCGGATCAAGCTTCATTCGGAACTTCTTAAAAGTTCCGAATAAACTTCTGGATCAAGGGGCAACTTCCGAATCAAGAGGTGTTCATTCGGAAGTTCTAAACTTCCGAATCAAGGGGCTTCATTCGGAAACTTCCGAATCAAGGGGTGACCAAATACTTCCGAATCAAGGCAAGATTTAGAGTTCCGAATCAGAAAGTTCCGAACGAAGGATTGTTTTGGATAAGTGACATATTCAGATCAATTTGTTCCGGATCAAGGATTTTGGTAATATTCCAAGTGAAGAAGAATCATTTCAACCGAAGGTGACATTTAGGACGAGTGATTATTCTAAACGAAGGTTTATTCCGAATGAGCTGTATTCAGGTTCTTATTAGTTTTTGTCTTTGATTTTTATTTTCAAGATTTATTTTTCCCGCCTTTATTTTAATTGCACTTTAAGATTATTTGCCTTAGTTTTATTTTAGATTTGCCTTAGTTTTAGTCGCACTTTAAGTTTGCCTTAGATAGATTTAAGTTTACGTCATTTACTTTAGTGCCCTTTAACTTCAGTCACGTTTTTAATTACTTGCACCTTTACTTTAATTAGACTTAGATTTACTTTAAGTGCCCATTTACTTTAATAGTTTTGCACCTTTTAATTTTAAACACTACAACGACAAATCTTTATTTCACCAAAAACAAAAAAAGTCACATAGAGAGCCTAGATCAATTCGATTAGACAGGAACAACGATAATTTTAACTAGGTAAAAGCTTAGGTATCAAATGGCGCCGTTGCCGGCTCTTTTCGTTAAGATCAACAGTTTTCTGTGAGAGACACGTTGCTTTTTGGGATTCGCTCACTTGTGAACGTTATTTTTCTTGCATAAAAAAATCAAAAAATCATAAAAATTAAAAATTGATAAAAAACCATAAAAATTAAAAATTTCAAAAATCCAAAAAGATTTTATCTTTATTGTGTATATATATTGTCTTTGCGTTTGGTTTCTTTTTCTTTTGCATTTTCAGGTGTATGCGTACTAGATCTTCTAATTATCAAGAGCCCGAGCCTCAAGAAGATTTAGATATGGCAGGTGTTAACAACAACAACATTCCACCGAACCTCAATAATAATAATAACAACAATGCTCTTCCACAGCCCGATCTTCGGACCATGGAGGAACTTTGTCAACCAACCATGTTTGGACGAGGAGGACCGATTGCGCCGATGCAAATCAACGCTCCTGAGTTTTCGTTGAAACACCACATGATTCAGCAAGTACAAACAAACCCATTTAGAGGATTGCCTGATGATGATGCCAACAAACACCTCGACAAGTTCATTACAATCACCCAAAGCATGAAGTTGCCTGGGGCCACAATGGATGTACTCCGCTTACAACTCTTTCCACATACTTTATCGCATCATGCCGAGAAATGGTTTGATCGTCTCCCGAAGAATTCTATTCACACTTGGGATGATATGACTCAACGCTTTCTTTCGCGCTACTTTCCACCATCCATGGTCACAAGCCTTCGCAATCAGATCAGCGGTTTCATGCAAGATCCTGATGAATCTCTTTTTGACGCTTGGGAGAGATATAATGTCTTGATCGATAGATGTCCAAACCACAACATGCTCCCTGTGACCCTAATTGATACTTTCTACAACGGATTGACTTTTCGAGATCGTGATACGATCAATGCAGCCGCCGGTGGCACATTCATGAAAAGGAGACCCGAGGAGTGTAGAGAGTTAATTGAGAACATGACTACTCACCACAAGAACTGGGATTCCTCTGCTTCTTCTAGGAACAACCCGAGAGTCAATGTTTCTTCCACCTCAGCAAACCCTGAGATGACCGAACTCACCCGCATGATGGCCGAAATGAGCAAAAGTATTACGCTTCTCGCTTCAAACCAACAACAACAACAAGTTAAAGCGGTTGCTAATCCTTGTGAAACATGTGGCGGTCCTCACTCATACACCGATTGTCCTTCGACACAAGGAAATCCGAAAAATGTGTATGCAGCTTACGGTAATTCTTCACCGGAAAATTACCAAGCTAGACAACAAGGGGATCGAAATCTGCTGAGTTACCGTTCCAACAATTACCTTTCACCCGGTTTTTCCCCTCAAAACCAAAACCCCGCCAACAACTACAATAGAAGCAACCAAATCCCACCAAGAGATTCTAACCCTTATCAACCACCCTCCCAACAACACCCACCCATTAATCCCGATGTTGACACCATCATGAGAACTCAAGGTGAGCAAATCAAGAATCTACAGAGCCAAATAATCAATTTGAAAGGAGATATCTTGAAGCAAGGTAATGACATCAGAACCGAGGTTCGTGATAATCTTCAATCCTCCTTCATCACTCAAACAACTGAATTAAAGAATCTGTTGGCTAGTTTCTTGCCCGAAGCTCAACCTTCTTCTTCTTCGGGTTCTCTACCTTCAAACACCGTCACTAATCCGCGAGCTAATGTGAGTGCTATAACTACGCATAGTGGAATTACCATTGTCGATCCACCTATCCCACCACCATCATCTACACCTCCTCCACCCTCATATATCCCTACTCCTCCTACACCTAGTGTTAGTACACCATTACCGTCTCCGCCTCGTCATGACGATGTATCTCGGAAGGACCCTTCAACATCACAACCTTCACCAACTACACCTTCACCTAACCCTTATCAACCCAGAATCCCATACCCTTCTCGCATAGGCAAGACCAACGAGCTAACCAAGAATGACTGTCAAGTATCGAAATATGTGGATATGCTATCTAAAATGACCATCAACATTAGCCTTGTTGAAGCACTTTGCCACATGCCGAAATTTGTCAAAGCATTCAAGGAATTTCTTAGCAAGAAGGAGAAGCTGATTGAACTCACCAACACACGCTTAAATGAAAACTGCTCAGCAGTTATTCTTAAAGAATTACCGGAAAAGCTTGGAGATCCCGGTCGTTTTGTGTTGCCTTGCGTGTTCAACAAAACTGAAGAATTTACTGCCCTTGCTGATCTCGAGGCCAGTATTAATTTGATGCCACTAAGTGTTTGGAAAACACTATCATTACCCGACCTCATTCCAACAAAGATGACTCTCGAACTTGCAAACCGCACTCTCGCTTACCCTGTTGGTATAGTCGAAGACGTGTTTATCAAAGTTGGCACATTTACTTTCCCAGTCGATTTTGTCTTAGTTGATTATGAAATGGACCCTCGTATTCCTTTAATACTTGGTCGGCCATTTTTGAGAACCGGACGAGCTTTAGTAGATGTGGCCGAAGGTGAGTTAATCTTACGAGTCGGGGATGATTCTAAAGTTTTTAAAATGGGGAAGCTTACAGGCAAATCCTTTGGAGGCCGAGAATCAGTGAATATGATAAATGTGCTCGATGACTTTACCGTCTATGACAATCCTCTATTCGATTCTTCCACCGATAATCCACTCTTTGAAGATTATGTGGATGATTCTCACTCTACTTTGGAACCTTCTACCATTTATGATTCGCCACCGATCTTCGATGCTTATGATGATGATGATTCTAGCTCAGATTCGGATGATTTTGATTGTACTTTTGAGTATCCCGAGCTGCCCACTTTCGATGATTTTGATGAGGCTGATACTCTCTCGAGCGATTCTTCACATGATGAAGATCCTCCGCCATCACTCGATCCTACTTTGGACGATTATTCATTTGAGGAAGATTTTTCTAAATTTCTTAACACTTACTTCCCTCATGAGAGTGATGCCCCTCCTTTGGACTTTGAAGATTATCGCCTTGATCCTACTTTGGATTTGAAGAGCATTCTGTCAAAGGAGAAGAAACCGGTCGACACCGAAATCCGTTGCACTTATGATTTGACACCTCTTTGTCCCCCTTCTGAGGACGAGGTTGTGCTTCTTTGCGGATCTTCCTCACACTCGGCTGAGCCTGAGTGCTATTTTCCCTTAAAGGAAAAGGTGTTCGACCCCGGTATTGAAGTCTTTAAGCCATCTCAGTATCCACCTGATGAAATAAAAGGAAAAATCCTTGGAACCATTGAAGACATGCTTGCACCACCTCATCCTTGCTTCTACTGTGCTCCATCACTGCTTAAGGGAACTTTGCCTACTCTTCTTTGGCTTGCCTTGTTCGCCTTAAGCTCCTGCTTATTGATGGATGAAAACTATGTATTTAATCCTGGTGGATATGTTTCATGCTTCTTCCGTTGATGATCAAGGTCGAGTCAGGCTCACGACTCGGTTAACAAAAACCAAGCGCTTCTTGGGAGGCAACCCATGCATCTATCTTTTCGCTTTCTTTATCATAAGTGTAGGGGGACCCTTTGGTTTGCTATTTCCTCTCCTCACTTCTTAATCAGGGATTCGAGCTTCAACGATCCACTCTTGATGATTCTTGACGACCCGTGATGCCGTGTTCCATTATCCCGGTTCTATCCTAAACTCTTTTCGATTCACTATTTTATATATTTTCTCAATATTAAAATAGGAATCTCTTTAGTTTTCCTTTCCTTAACGATATTTAAACAACGTGCACAATGTCCTAAGTGTAGGGGAGTTTACTCCCACATGCTTAAACATTGAGGACAATGTTTATCTTAAGTGTAGGGGGACTTCTATCGAAGTTAAGTGGTCTTTCCCTTGTATTTGTCCTCATTTTAACCGGAAAATTAATTTTTCGACATTTTTCAAAATTTTTGATCTATTTTGGCCTATTAGTTTTTATCTTTGTATAGTTATTTTCTTCCTTTGCTAGAATAAAACTTTGAATAAGTGGTTTTGGTTTTCAAACGTTGTGAATCTTTTGACTCAACCCGAGTTTACTCTAGCTAGTATCCTTAACGTGTTCAAGTCAAGTTTTGCTAGACTTTTATATAGGGAGCTATAAAACGCGAAAGTCTTAACTATCACGGGTTAAGAACAAGAACTTTTCGCAAGTTCCTATAATTGATCCTAGAGAGTCGTTTATCAAGGGAACTTTAAAATGCGATTTCTAAACTTGAAAAAGTCCAAGAATTTGCAAGATCCTATAGGCGACTCGAAAACCCAAAACTTTGATTTAATAGGCTAAGCATCCACGAGTCTCATTACTTGAGATTTTAAACTGTGGAGAACGAGAGATGATAGAGCCAATTATAAGTTCGGTATTCTTTCGTGAATTTATGTGAGTTAATTATAAGCCTATTCTCCCATCGCTTGCTAATAAATTTATCTGCTAATAAATAAGGTTGTACGATTTGAAAAGTTACTTAGCTTCTAGCCCCAGATCGTTTAAAAGTTGCTCGGTATGGATTAGAGTTCATAGCCAAGGCATAACTTATTGAAGCGGGACGCGAAGATTGGCAAGTCCGAAAAGGCCCTAACAAGGCATGAGGGCTATATTTTGTTGCTAAAGATCCAAAGTGATGTGAAGAATCATTTATCAAAAATCAATATGAAGGATCGAGACACACGACGAAAAGCAAAAAAAACTCCCCAAAAGTCATGGAGAAGTGTATCCGAAAAGACCCTAACAAGGTATGAGGATAAATAGATCCAAGTCATAAAAGGAGGCGGATCGTTGTATATCAAAGTCCAAAATAAAGATTGGAGAAAAATGAAGAAGTCGTGGTCCAAGTATGAATCTCTCAAAACTTCAAAGTGAAGAATTCCTATTATGAAGAGAAGACCATTATTTCATGAACGTCTCTCAAGATTTGAAGAATGAAGTCGCTGCCAAATATCGGTCCGAGAAAGGTCTCAAATCGCGAAGCGAGTTATGCCAAGATATGAACTTTATGAGGTCCCGAGAAGCAGTTTTAAAAGATTTGGTCCTTTAGCTAACTATTGATTAAATCGTTCACTTTATTTTCAGACTAAATAACTATCGAAATAAGTCAAACAATGCATCCTCGTGATCATTCAAGACAAAAATAAAATATAAGAGATACACCTAGGAATAAGGGAGTCTAAGTGAATAATTGTCCCACATGAGTTCGTGTTAGTCTACTAACTTATAATAACAATGATCTCGTTTTTAAGCTTGGTTTGGAGAAAGTGAAAACTTGAGGATGATGATTATTCGTAACATTTTCAAAACCCAAGGTATGTTTTTGATTTCTTTACTTTGTATGTTTTTAATTTTCTATTTCTTTAATAAAGGCCAACGTGGATTAATTATGATGAAAAGTGTAATCTTGCTTTGTAACTAATGCATTGCATGAGGATATTGCAATGGTCAAGTGTAGGGGATTTGATAGGTGTGTAAACACCCATCTTTTCTACCACTTAATTACAATAATAACCGGACCAAAACATGTATTTTATGTCTTTTATGTCGGAATTATGCGTGGTTTGTATTTTTGTTGTGATTTAGGATGAAAAGGTGAAAAGTGGAGAAAACACGGACATTCACGGGCATTTACGGACCTTTATTGAAGAAAAGGATGAAAGACGAAGTCAAGAAGTCAAGAGTGCAAAAAGAACGGAAGCCCATGACCAATTCTGAAGATTTATCGAAGAAAAAGTCAAAAGACGGAAGTTTATCAAAATCCGAAGAATTCAAGTCTATTTTATTGAAGAATTTAAAGACGAGTTCGAAGAAATCCCGAAGCCAAAAGTCCCTTAAGTCCAAGTTTAAAGAAGATTAGAAGAAAAGGACTAATGACGCAATTAATGAAGAATTAAGAAGAAATGGACTTAATCTTGCAGTTAACAAGAAAGGAAGGAGGGGAGGAAGCTTCCTTAATCCTCCCCTATAAATAGATTAGGATTGTAGTCATTTCTTTCTTGTTGGCTAAGTGTGACAGTTAGCTCTTCCACCATTTAAATACCTTGTCATTTACTTTTCTTGTCAAATTTAAATACCTTGTCTTGCACCTTTAATTCATTTAATTTCAAGTAAGTTTTCATTTAATTATTGTCAATCTTTATTTTATCTAGTCAATCTCTTATCTACCTTTCTTAATCTTTGATTTGTTGTGTTTATGTTTATGTTCATTCTTTTATTTTGATCCAAAGTGGTTTTTGATTATTGTGGTTAAAGTTGTTTGATTTCTTGTTTTTAACTGTTTGTTGATGTTTATTTGTTGAATCGTTACTGTTTATATTTATCCGTGTGTTAGATTTTGGTTAATTTGAGTTGCTATCTGCTGTTACTGTATCCCTTGTTCTTCGGGGGTGTTTGCTTTGTTTCTGATCTTTCAAGGAAAAGTTCCGAACCAAGAAGGAGGGAAAGTGTTCATTCGGAACTTCTAAAGTTCCGAATCAAGGCTTCATCCGGAAGATTTTAACTCAACAAAACTTCCGAGCCAAACTTGTTCATCCGGAACTTTCAAAGTTCCGGACGAAGTGAAAACTTCCGACTCAAGAGTATTCATTCGGAACTCCAAAGTTCCGAATCAAGGGTTTCATCCGGAACTTCTCAAAAGTTCCGGATCAACTCAAAGTTCCGAATCAAGGGGTAAACTTCCGAATCAAGGCTTTTCATTCGGAAGTCTTAAACTTCCGGATCCAGCTTCATTCGGAACTTCTTAAAAGTTCCGAATAAACTTCCGGATCAAGGGGCAACTTCCGACTCAAGAGGTGTTCATTCGGAAGTTCTAAACTTCCGAATCAAGGGGCTTCATTCGGAAACTTCCGAATCAAGGGGTGACCAAATACTTCCGAATCAAGGCAAGATTTAGAGTTCCGAATCAGAAAGTTCCGAACGAAGGATTGTTTTGGATAAGTGACATATTCAGATCAATTTGTTCCGGATCAAGGATTTTGGTAATATTCCAAGTGAAGAAGAATCATTTCAACCGAAGGTGACATTTAGGACGAGTGATTATTCTAAACGAAGGTTTATTCCGAATGAGCTGTATTCAGGTTCTTATTAGTTTTTGTCTTTGATTTTTATTTTCAAGCTTAATTTTTCCCGCCTTTATTTTAATTGCACTTTAAGATTATTTGCCTTAGTTTTATTTTAGATTTGCCTTAGTTTTAGTCGCACTTTAAGTTTGCCTTAGATAGATTTAAGTTTACGTCATTTACTTTAGTGCCCTTTAACTTCAGCCACGTTTTTAATTACTTGCACCTTTACTTTAATTAGACTTAGATTTACTTTAAGTGCCCATTTACTTTAATAGTTTTGCACCTTTTAATTTTAAACACTACAACGACAAATCTTTATTTCACCAAAAACAAAAAAAGTCACATAGAGAGCCTAGATCAATTCGATTAGACAGGAACAACGATAATTTTAACTAGGTAAAAGCTTAGGTATCAAAACACATTGACATTTTGGTTTCTGAACCTAACATTGTTGATTTTAATTGGAAAACAAAATACAATGCTGTCGATTGCGGGGTATTTGTTATGAGGCATTTGGAAACATATCTTGGTAGAGGAAACTTCTTACAACCATTGAAGAAAGAAGGACCACCTCAGAAAACACAACTAAAAATGCTTCGTGCCAAGTACATGACCAAAATCCTTCTGATGGATTTTAACGTCAAAAAAGGGAAGTTGTTAAAGGACGCACAATCATACTTCAGGAAAAAGCCAAAAATTTCAAAGCTTATAACGGAATCTGATGTTAGATTTGATAAAGCTTTGTGGAAGAAATTTAGTGATACCGTAAGAAACACAATTGATGACTAAAGAGCTTCATCAAATGGTCATCGTCAATTGTCATCGTCAATTTCAATACTACCCTAGGAAGACAATTGTTAATTAAAAAGCTTGTTTTATTACTCTTTAATTGAAGTACTCGTTGTTTTTTTACAAACTACTTGTAAACATGAAGATTTTTACAAAATTTTATTTACTTGTTAGTGTGTGTTACTATTTGTTGAAATTCAATGATTGTATTTTTTAACATGAAATAAGAAAATATATACTTCACTGCATCAAAATATACCTGTTATGCAAAATTCACTGCATCAAAATGCCACTATGTAAAAAAAGGTGTACTTAAACTGCTATGTAAAAAGTAACTGCATCAATATGTAGAAAATAGCTGCATGAAATTGTCATTGAGACTCAAATCTCACTAAACTGAGTAGCATTAGGTGCCCAGACCTTACCCTTTGCATCAGTAATCATAATAAACAAGCCAAATCAGGTCACCATTTCATCAGTTGGTTTTCTATTTCTGTCAGAGAATGATTGCATTGTGTTTGTATATCGGACGACTCATTATTTTCTTATTTTCATCACTCTAGCATTTTACTTAATCTGGTCACATTTTTGTTCTTAAATAGCTTAATTCTTGTTGATTTCATTTTTAATTTGTGTTTGTGGATTGTTTTACGCCTGGGTATTCAGTTTTTACAAAAAAAAATTAAAAAAATAAAGTTTTACCAAAAAGGACATGGCCAGGACTCGAACCTGCGCCACTCCTCTCACAACACAACACACATACCGCTCTGCCCTTGGGTCTTTTACTGATATACTTTCAATTCAAACTCTATTTAACACGGTTTTGTTCTGCTTATTAATAATCAATTCGAGTTTTATAAGCTCATTTCCAACTTATTTGTTAAGAAAACGTCAAGCTTTTCATTTTTCCTTTGTTATTATAGTAGTTTAGGACTTTTTGGTACTAAGTTTTTTATTTTTCACGTTTTTCAATTATTTTTTATTATTATTTTAATACTCGTTTTTTATAAAATAGTTTAAAAATAGATTAATTAGGTTTAAAAATTTACAAAAATTATTTTTAGGTTTTATATAAATAGATTTAGGTAAAAAATGCCACTACGTAAAAAAGGTGTACTTAAACTGCTATGTAAAAAGTAACTGCATCAATATGAGAAAGTAACTACATCAATATGCAAAAGTATCTGTCACAAGTATTCAAAGTAGCTAAACCAGTATGTAAACGCAACTGCATCAATATGTAAAAAATAGTCGCATCAATATGTAAAAAGTAGCTGCATCAATATGTAAAAAGTAGTTGCATCAAATTGTCATCATCAATTTCCCCTAGATCTAAGACCAGTTCTTGTCGCCGACGCCTCCTGAGATGTTTTCTTGATTTTTTTAGATGGTTGCATTCTTTCGTTTGTGCATGTTCTGGAATTATGACCTTCTTTATTCCCGCATTTACTACATGTCCTCCGCTTTTCACTTGATTTAGCTGCTTCTTTTTCAATCTCAGCTTTTGACTTCCACCTCGTATGAACACCGGATCCTTTATTTGAACTCAGGTCTGAATTATTTATAACATTTGAAGTTGAGGTTGGCTCCTTCACACCAAGCATTGCACTAATAATATCTTTCGAGTTAAGTTTTGGAACCGTTGGAACATCGATTTTAGCTTTATTCAACAACTCCATCATTTGCTCCTTATAAATCTTCAACATGCCAATGTCATGAATCAAGCGATCAATCGTAGATTCAAAAATCTCGTACAAATCAAAAACCTCACTTTGCAAAACCGAATCTGACCCACTGACAATTGTCCTAACTGTAGCGTTGAAAGGCTTAGCATCCATTGACCACCATTTCTTCAAGTATTTCCGAGGAAACTCTTTCACATTGTTCATTCTCAACACGTAAAAAATGTGCCTACAAAGAAGACCATATGACTCGTAGTGTTTACAGCTACATTGAACTTCCATTCCAGATTTACAAAACTCCACCTGCATAACAGTTTTTAAAAATATTAAAATTTAAAAACACACTACATCAGTGCTAAAAACTTATTGCATTATAGTTATAAACAATATAAGAACACATACCTGATAAACAACAAAGTTATTTTCACCCCTGATTTTGTTCTCAGCTTGCATATCACGAATTGAATATCTCTCACCATTATCAACTTGGGAAACTGATGTAGTGTTTTTGTACCCTTTAGGAAAAGGATGACAAATAGTGGTAGTATTAAGTGTCGGTTTAGGAAAACCGAGCACTAATGACCCAAATGAAGTCCAAGTTCGTTTCCCAAGGAGGCAAGTGCGTTGTGTGTTGAATTGATAATGATTTGTGATTATATGATTGAGAAAGAAATGGGATTATAAGAGAAAGACGGTTACAAAGACGAATTAAACTACGACGAAAAAGGCGAATACGTAAAACCGTAAATAGTGCCAAAATTAAAATTTTAACCTAAAAATTCCTAAAAATTTCTAAAAATCCCCAATAATATTCTAAGAGTTTACAAAAAATCCAAACTTGCTAAAACCTTTTAATTAATTAGATAATGACTTTTTAATGCTAATTAAAGCCCTAAAAATCACTTTTAATTATTAAAAAGCCTTAAACAAGATCTAATAGTTTGTAAACCTCAAAAATATCCTAATTAAGCTAAAAACTATTTTTAAAAATTTTAAAACCAAATTAAACTATTTTTAAACACTTAAAAACTATTAAAATCTATTAAATCTTAAATTAATTCTAGAAATTAATTGAAAAGTCTAAAAAATATTTAGAAAGTGACAAAACTCCTAATTAAGTGTCCTTAACCTAGGAAAAATGTAAAAACTAAAAGAAATAAAACTTCAATTTTTAATAATAAAATAATATTAAAATATTCAAAAAAATAAAAAGTTTGTAAATAAATTCTAAAAAATTACCAAAAATCCTAAATAATGTAACTAAAAAAAATGCAATCCAAATTTTCTGAAACCTATTTAATAATTTTATATTAAATTTTAAAGTTAGCTAAAAACCCTAAAATCCAATAAAATAAAAAATAAGCTAAATTGAAAACCTAAATAGTTGTAAACCTCAAAAATATGATTAAAAACCTAAAAACTATTTTTTCAGATTTTTAAATTACTTTTTTATATTTTTTAATGACTTTTTAAAATTAAAACTAAAAATAATCCTAATAAATTAATTAATAATGGGAAAAATAAACTTTTTGCTCAAAAAAGTCAAAAACCTTAATATAAACCTAAGAAAAATACTACTTGGTAAAAACCTCAAAGAAATAAGCCAGAAATAGCTTATTTACAAGCTGCTAATCAAATAAGCTATAAAACAGACACCACTTAAGTACCTAATGAAATGAAACATAAACGTAAAAAACCATCAGGGTCACTGGTTAACACGTTACTCCTCCAATAGAGAGGTCGCGTGTTCGAGCCCAGGCCAGGTGAGTTTTTGCACTTTCTTTTTTTTTAGCTTTTAAAGACACAATTCAGTAACTATTTAAGTCATAAAAACACAAACACAACTCAAAATTAAACAAGATTAAGGCTATTTGAAATCAAAAACGTGCTCAGGTCTGGATAAGTTTCTGATGAACACACAAGTGTTATCTTCACTTGTGAAGATTGATCAAGAGGGCTTGATCTTTGCTTTTTTGTGGATGTTTATGATGGACAAAGGCACCCTTATACTCTTTGGAGTATAAGGAGTCAAATCAAAATAGAAAACAAGCAAGTACTAGCCAAGATCACATAAACAAAGCACATAAAAGGTTGCTGATATACTATGCTAGGTCTGAGGGGTATTTTTTGATGCAACTAGCACATAAGTGAGATTCAATCCTCCAAATCTTGCACACAAAGGCTCCAAATAGCATATAATCACTGCACAATCCTAAACAATCCTAATGACTAACATAAAACAAGATTTGATGCACAATTTTCATAAAAACATGCAAA
The DNA here is from genome assembly GCA_025667525.1 of Glebionis coronaria. Classification (NCBI taxonomy): domain Eukaryota; kingdom Viridiplantae; phylum Streptophyta; class Magnoliopsida; order Asterales; family Asteraceae; genus Glebionis; species Glebionis coronaria. The sequence goes on along the minus strand of JANFOE010000784.1, from coordinate 53,226 downwards.
CACAAGGCAGTCACTGATTTTTAACCTTTTGTACCAATTTTTAACTTGCAAACTTGTTTAAATCAACACCAATCTGAAAACTTAAGCTAACAAACAACCTATTGATATCCTATGAGTGCTTATAACAAGTTTAAACTTCAAAAATCTTTCAAAAATCTCAGTTAACAAGCAAATCCAAACACCCCTTTAAACTTGAAATTGAAATTTTTTCAAACAAAGACTTCACAAAACTTAACCATAATGATTATAAACACTCTAAACATGCATATCATACCCTGATAACTCAAATCAAACCAATAAGCATGTAATAAAACAACTTTTCACAAAATTCATACAACTCACAAAATTTCTGAAAATGAAAACTGAAAATAAAGGGACAAGGTGGTTACCTTGTTGGACCTACATCCAGGCCCAACAATGGTTGCTTAACCATCTCCTATAGGTTGGGGCCTATGCAGAACACTTGAACAACACTCCTTCAACACACCTGCTAAGAAAAATTGAAAAGAAACAAGCAAAATATTCAAGTCAAATCTGATTTTTCTTTCTCTTTTTAAAAACCTTTTCACAAAACTTCCTTATACTTCCTTTAAAACACTTGCACAACAACTTTAAAGACCTGGAAAACCAAACCTTGAACAAGGTTTTTTCCAAAAATCCAAACTTTCAGAAACTTTGAACAAAAACTGAAATTTTAAAAAACTTAAAAATAAAACTTGAAACACAATCTAAACAACAGAAATGTAAATGAGGATCCTAGAATCTTTTCATCAACAACACTTAACCAATTTCATTCATTAATCAAATGGGATTTACAAGCTTGTGATCTAGGAAAAAATTCAGGAACAAGGGTCATGCACAATACGCATACTCCTTATACAGGACTACATAGAACTATCTAGATACTTGAAACCCTAATACATGAATTTCCCAAGCTACCCTTGGACGAATTTTGAAATTTCAGTCAAAAAATGTCATGTGATCATGCAGTTGGAGTCTTGTGAATGCCAGCTTGTTTTAGTCAATCTAAACCCTTCATTTGTTGTGGAGGACAAGTAAAAACATCTTGGTCGTCCATTTTGTCTGGTGTTGGGTTTTTAGGGAAAGAGACGTTCAAAGGGGAATCTCATTGGGGGGTCCAGGGTGAGTGTGGGGTTGATTTGGGATGTGGGTTTTGGTGACAATAACCCTAATTAACCATCTGGAAAAGCTAAGGTAAAAACCCTTTGATTTATAGTTAATTGATCCTTGGAGTAATTAGGGTTCTTGGGTGATTAAGGTTGGATTAGATCCATTTTGGGGGTTATTATTTTTGAATTTTGTGTTTAGTGGGAAAACACAACTGATTTATTTAATCAGTTGTAAATAAGTGGGTGGAGAGATGACGTGGTGTTAAGGATGAGGTGGAGTGTTTCTATTGGCTGGTGGTGATGATGTGGGGGAATGATTGGCTGGGAAGGTTTTGTATGTTTGACTGAAATGGCCCCCCAAAGTTCTTTTTATCTTCACTTTGTTTTAAATAGCCACAATTCTTTTCCCCTTTGTATTTAAGTTTGCCACTTTGTCATTTTTGGCACAACTTATTTACAAACTTGAAACAAGGACTAAACATGTAATTTCTTCATTCTTCAAGGACTGTTTTTGACATGTCTTCATATTTCAAGGCTTTGACTTGTTTGTTGACTTCTTGGAGGACCATTATTGGCAATTTAGTTTTGTTGAGGGACTAAATTTGCCAATTTTTCAAAGTTAAGGGTCCTTTTGTAATTTTGACAAACTTTAGGGACCAAACTTGTAATTATGAAGATACAAGGGTATAAAGTGTCAATTCTTCAAACTTGGAGGACCAATCTTCATAATTCTTCAAATCTTCAAGGGTTTTCTTTGGAAAATTCTTCATTAGGGCTTGGTTCATCGTGCGGCTTCGTTTCCCGTGTTCGTTTTTGCATGATTCTTGTGATCTTTTGTCATTTTCCCAATATCCGTACCTAAAATACACAAGCAACAAACACAAGCATATATTTGGGTATTTTGATGATATTTAATGCATTTTAAGCCCAATTTGGACGATGAGACTATGTATAAAAGCTGTCTCATCACTCCCCCATACTAAACCATTGCCGTGCCCTCACGCAATGCTAGAATAAAGTATCATAGCATCTCCAAAATTCATTTTTCATTCACTTTATTGAATGATAAACTAGCTACACTACTACTATTCCTACTACTTGCGTTTTAGACATAATGTATGATTTTCATCGCAAAATGGGACATTTAGGTTCATAGAATAAGAACACGTGAATGCTTCGTTAGAAATAATTTCATCGTCCTCGATTTTCACCTTAATTCCATGCTAAGCGTGTAACGAGATCATTGTCATTATAAGTTAGTAAGGCTAACACTACTCATATGCCCTAATCACGTACTTATTCTCCCATTATTCCTAAGTTGTATCTCTTATATTTTATGGTGTCTTGAATGTTTCACGAGGATACATTTTTGACTTATGCGATACCAGAGATTTAGGTCTAAAAATAGAGTCCTAACGGTGTAACTAAGACCATCAAATCAATAACCCCTCCTAATAGACAACGATGTCAAAAAATTAAGTTGACAAGAAGAATCGATAAACACGGTTTTATAACGGTTTTGAACATGAGACTTATTACCAAGACTTTTATACGCCCCCTAACGGAAGGGCCTTATTATCTTTGGTTTACCTCCATCTTTTATTCAACTTCGCCATGAAGCTTTTATTATGACTTCGGTCTTGCCTTGCCTTTTATTATCCGCCTCATCGGTGGTTTTATTAGCCAAAGACGTATATCCTCACGCTAGAGCGAATTTTGGATCTTTAAATCTTCGAAGATTAAGGCTTGATTCACTTTCAATTTTGCATAGATTTTTCGGCCTTGTGGGGCTTCAAATTGTTTGCTTGATTTAGGTGAGCACTTGAAATCTTATTATTGGGTGAAGCTTTCGATTATTCGGGTGCCAATACTTCAAAACCGTGACGCTGGCGATACCTTAATGTCTTCCCAATTTAATTACACGAAAGCTACTAGAAAAGACTAGAAACCCAACAATCCTAACTAAACCGCTAAGTCAATATTTATTAAGCAAAAATATTTACAAGCGAAGGGAGAATAAGCAAACAACGAGAACACATGAGTTTTTGAAAGAATACGAGTACTCTACGTTTAGCATAGTAACTTATAATTAACTCTATCATTTCTCGTCCTCATTTAAGAGACTTAGCCTAATGTGAGTTAAGGAATCAAAGCTAAGTGCTCAACACGCACGGTCGAGTCAAAAATTACTCTTATTCTTGCCATCGGAAAACCTACATTCGTGTCTTCAAACACTTATAAAACATGAGAAAAATTTAAAATTTGGCCATTTTTAGCCTTATTTTGCAACAAAATGATAAACAAAAAGATAAACTTTGGAAAGCGTGAAGGTTTGGCAAGGCAAGTATCTATTCACCCCCCCATACTAAAGTTAAACATTGTCCTCAATGTTTCGAGTCTAGGGGTGCAAACACCCCCATACTAGAGACGTAGTCGAATGCCTAATCTAGCATGGAAAGGGTGTAACCATTAAATTAATAGCCGTTTATGAAGTGTGCTATAAACCTAAGGTTAGAACAATCAAGGATATATCATGGATATTGAGAAATGTCTCCAAAGCAAACGATCGAGTTCTCCCATAAAACAAACACGAGAGGCTCCAATCGTGAAGATCATGATCTAAAAACCACAATTCACAAACAACCACGGAACAAAGGTTGGAAGGGCACAAATCCCCACACGTAAGCTACATTAGAAAGCGATAATATGTACATAGGATAAGCATGGGGCTCCCCCACGAGGCACCTCGTTTTTGATTACCGAGTCATGAGCTCGACTCGATCCCCTCAATACTAATTATCATTGGGGAAGGTGACTTGGTCGAGGTAGTTCAAGGATGGAACTTCCCCGCCAAAGTAGTGCTTCACCCTATGTCCATTAACCTTGAAGTTAGGACCATCATCTTGAGCTAGCTCGATGGTCCCATACGGAAACACTTGAGTCACGGTGAATGGACCGGACCAACGGGATTTCAACTTACCGGAAAAGATTTTCAATCTTGAATTAAAAAGCAAAACTTGATCCCCAATGTTAAAAACCCGGTTTTTAATTTTAGAATCATGCAACTTTTTAGTTTTCTCTTTATAAATCAATGAATTTTCATAAGCAATATCCCTCAATTCATCCAATTCATTTAATTGCATTTTCCGGTGTTTTCCCGCGGTCTCCATGTCATAATTACAATGCTTTAGGGCCCAATAAGCCTTGTGTTCTAACTCGATAGGCAAATGACAATTCTTTCCATACACAAGCTTATAGGGAGTGCACCCAATGGGCGTCTTATGAGCGGTCCTAAAGGCCCATAAAGCATCGTCCAACTTATCCAACCAAGATTGTCGGTTTTCCCCAACGGATCTCTCCAAGATCCTCTTCAAAGTTCGGTTTGAAACCTCGACTTGCCCACTCGTTTGTGGGTGATAAGCCGTAGAAAGACGATGTGTAACCCCATATTTCCTTAGAACCCTTTCAAACTGGTCGTTACAAAAATGGGTTCCACGATCGCTTATGATAGCACGAGGGGTTCTAAACTGAGCAAACAAGCTTTTCAAGAACTTAACTACCACACGAGCATCATTGGTGGGCAAGGCCTTGGCCTCCACCCACTTAGAAAGGTAGTCAACCGCAACAAGGATATACTTATTACCACGAGATGATGGGAACGGCCCCATAAAGTCTATGCCCCAAACGTCAAAGATCTCACATACTTGAATGATGTTTTGTGGCATTTCATCTTTTTGTGAGGCTTTTCCTTGTCGTTGGCATGCGTCACACGACTTCACAAGATCTTGTGCATCTCGGTAAATAGTAGGCCAAAAGAAGCCGGCATCAAACACCTTTTTAGCCGTGAGATTAGCACCGTGGTGACCACCCGTGGGTCCCTCATGGCAAGCTCTAAGGATGTTAGAAGCTTCGATGCCAAATACACAACGTCGGATGATTTGATCCGCACAAGTTCGAAACAAGTAAGGGTCGTTCCAAAAGTAGAACTTGACGTCACGAAAGAATTTTCGTTTTTCTTGAGTCGTCATACCCTTAATGATGAAGTTACCCGCATGGTAATTTGCAAAGTCCGCAAACCATGGGGTGGAAGAATCAAGCTTGGAATTCACTACACCAAGTGTCTCGAGCGGAAATGTTTCGGTGATTTCCTTGGGCTCGTAAACACTTTGGTGAGGATCTTCCAAACGAGAGAGATGATCGGCCGCTAGATTCTCGGCTCCTTTTTTGTCAACGATTTTGTGATCAAATTCTTGAAGGAGGAGAATCCAACGAAGTAATCTCGGCTTAGCATCTTGCTTTGCCATGAGATACTTGATAGCCGAATGGTCCGTATACACTATGCATTTTGTCAAGACGAGGTAAGGTCGGAATTTCTCAAATGCATACTCCACGGCAAGGAACTCCTTTTCCGTTGTAGTGTATTTAAGTTGAGCCTCGGTCATCGTCTTGCTAGCATAGTGAATAGGCAAGAAGTGCTTATCATGACGTTGCCCCAAAACGGCCCCAATAGCGTAATCACTAGCATCACACATAAGCTCAAAGGGGAGGTTCCAATTGGGAGCAACAAGAATGGGAGCTTCGGTAAGTTTCCTCTTAAGGATTTCAAAGGCTCGTACACAATCTTCGTCAAAGACAAAACGTGCCTCTTTTTCAAGAAGATGTGTAATGGGTCGAGAAATCTTTGAAAAATCCTTGATGAACCGAAGATAAAAGCCCGCGTGGCCTAGGAAACTCCTAACTCCCTTAACGGTTTTGGGATGAGGTAATTTGGCGATGAGGTCTACCTTAGCTTGATCTACCTCAATCCCCGCTTTCGAGACCTTGTGCCCTAAGACGATTCCACTCTTAACCATAAAATGACATTTTTCCCAATTGAGCACAAGGTTGGTTTCCTCACAACGTTTTAACATTCTCTATAGGTTCGACAAACACGAAGTGAAAGAATCACCAAACACGGAAAAGTCATCCATGAAGACTTCCATCGTCTTCTCGATCATATCATGAAAAATAGCCATCATGCACCTTTGAAAGGTTCCCGGTGCATTACAAAGTCCGAATGGCATTCTACGATAGGCAAACGTTCCATATGGACACGTAAACGTAGTTTTTTCTTGATCACGAGGATCGATGGGAATTTTGAAGTAAACGGAAAAACCATCTAAAAAGCAATAGAAATCGTTTCCCGCAAGACGCTCCAACATTTGGTCTATGAAGGGCAAGGGAAAATGGTCTTTTCGAGTGGCTTCATTCAACTTACGATAGTCAATGCACACTCTCCATCCGGTCACGAGTCTAGTGGGAATCAACTCGTTGGCATCATTTGGCACAACGGTCATCCCTCCCTTTTTAGGGACACAATGAATAGGACTCACCCAAGGGCTATCGGAAATAGGGTAAATCATTCCCGCTTCAAGGAGTTTAAGGACCTCCTTTTTGATGACATCGTGAATTTTAGGGTTCACCCACCTTTGACTTTAGATTGTGGGCTTGAAATCCTCCTCCATTAAGATTTTGTGGGTACAAAACTTGGGATCGATTCCCTTAATGTCGGATAACTTCCACGCAATCGCCCCTTTGTGGTCCTTAAGAACATCGACAAGTGCGGTTTTTTCATCATTCGAAAGATCCTTCGCAATAATAACCGGCAACTTATCGTCCTCCTCCAAATAGACATATTCGAGGTGAGGAGGTAAATCTTTCAACTCGAGGATAGGTGGTTCCTCAAGTGAAGATTTGGGCTCGATACTCATAACCTCCTCAGGTGGAGAAAATGGGAAATCGTTGAGAAATTCCTTGATAATCGAGAATTCCTCATCGTTGTCGAGGTCTTCGTTACAAGTACGTGGAACATCGAATTCTTCCAACGTAAAACCACCACCTTCAAAAGGAGTGAAGGTTGGTGTCGAATTATCAAGAATTGGATCTAACATAGTGGGATTGCCACTAGTTTCTTCATCACCAAACCCTAAAACTTCTTGTGAAATTTCCTCGCAAACCACGTCGATCATATCAACGAGGTTTATGGTTGCAACGGAATAAACATGAGAAAGTTGAGAATTTTGAGCTGCGTTTATAACAAGTTCCTCGTCGTTGAAACGTAAGGTGATCTTTCTAGCATGAACATCAATTAAAGCCATAGACGTATCTAAAAACGAACGACCTAAAATAAGAGGAACTTGAGGATCCGTGGGGATATCAACAACGATAAAGTCTACGGGATAGTAGAACTTCCCCACTTTCACAAAAACGTCTTCCGCCAAACCACATGCGAGAATCGTGGAATGGTCGGCCAACTCAATAGACATTCGTGAAGGAGTAAGATTAGGAAGATTGAGCGACTTGAAGATTGCAAGTGGCATCAAGTTAATGCTAGCACCAAGATCGGCCAAGGCATAGCATTCTTCCATATCTTGAATTGCACAAGGGATCAAAAATTTACCGGGATCACCGACTTTTTGAGGTATGCGATTAAGATAAACCGACGAACAACTAGACATTTGGTGCAATTTCTCCTTGTTGTTCAACATACTCTTAAAGTTAGCGGCAAATCGAGGCATCATGACCAAAGCATCGGCGAAACTCACATTAAGGTGCAACTCACGAAACATTTTCATAAAAAGCTCAAATTGGTAGTTGTCGCGCTCTTGTCGTTTCTCCTTCCTAAGTCTCGATGGGTAAGGCAAGGGTGGTGTGGGTTGGGGCATAGGCATAGCCTTTGGAATCTCGGGTTCCAATGTTGGTAAAGGGTCGACCGTAGGTGTGGCATGAGCGGTACTTTGTGGGCTTGAAATATGCTCCTTTTCGACCACCACCTCGGGTTCTTCCTCAATTTCCTCCACCGTTGGAGCAATTGGTTGAGGAGTCGGTTCTTTAAGTGTCTTACCACTACGTGTGGTAATCACTTTCATCTCTCCCTTCGGGTTTGAAACGGTGTTACTAGGTAGACCACTCGAAGTAGAGGCTTTGTTCCCCATGACGGCTTCTAAAATTGCATTAAGCTTAGCATCTTGACTATTAAACTTCAAATCTTGACTAGCGGCTTTTTGGTCAATTCTTTGTTCAAGCCTAGCATGACTTTGTTCAATCTTATTGTTTTGACCTCGAATTTGATTAGCAAAATCATTTTTCAATTCATTCCTCATGTTAAGATTTTCTTTCACAAAGTTTGCTAACTCCTTAGTGTTTTTAGCCGTGTCCCTAATTTGACTAGCCAATTGCTCTTGTATGTTTTCCAAAATCTTATCATTTGCCGTGGCGTAATTCAAAAAGTCCATTGGTAGTTCTTTTGTGTAAACATTTTGAAGACCTTGACTTGTGTTTTGAAAATTACGGTTTTGATTTTGATTTTGCAATTGGCTACTAGTTCCTTGATTCCCATAGTTGTTATTACCTTTGAAATTGTTCCTTTGATTGCTTTGGTAACCAACTTGATTGTTTCGATAATTGTTAGCATTTTGATTTGGTGGAAAACCCGGTGGAGTCAATTGATTAGTGCGAGGAACATGACCGTTTTGGTTATAAGTTCCCGCGGCCGCGAAGGCACTCAAAGTGTTACCACCGTTGGTAATGCACTCGGAATAATCGTGAGCTCCACCACAATATATACAAGAAACCTCAACAGCTTTAATCGTAGCGGGAGCGGGTTGTTCACCAACTTTAAACTCAATTAACAATCCTTTCAACTTATCAAAAATCTTATTCTCTAAATTAGCCTCGATTTGGTAAGCATCAACGGTGTGTGACAATGAAGGTGAAGACGAAGACGAAGTCTTACGAACACTCGACGTGCTACGAGGACTATACACCTTAGACCTATTCTCAATGATTAACAACGCTTCCTCGACCGTCTTACACAAAAAATTACCACCCGCGGCGACATTAAGATAATCACGCTCATGATCGTTCAAGCCATTGTAAAACGTGTCAATTTGATGCAAGTCGGAAAAACCATGATGAGGACATTCGTGCAACATTTCCTTAAACCTATTCCAAGCCGTTGAAAAACTCTCATTATACTCTTGTGAAAACTTTGAAATCTCGTTTTTCAAGTGCGTAGTCTTAGAGGGCGGAAAAAATTGGTTCACGAATTTTGAAACGAGATCCTTCCACGTCAATATAGAATTGGGTGGCTCTTTCTCTAACCAAATTTTTGCGGGCCCCGCTAAGGAATACGGAAAAAGCATCATCTTAATCGAGTCGTTTGAGACGTCCTTAAACTTGTAAGTGGCGGTGAGACGATTAAATTGGCGAATGTGGTTATGAGGGTTGTCCTTTTCGTCACCTCGAAACTTGTTGTTTTGAATCATGGACAATAAACCCGTCTTAACCTCAAAATTCTCCGCAAGGATAGCGGGAATCACAATCGCTTCTCCATAACCCTCGGTGGGTGCTTGAAGCAACTCCATCATAGTTCGATTAGCCATGGGTGCTTCTTTCACTACAATGGGTTCGTCAATAGGAGACTCCTCACTAGAAGGAGTGATTTATTTGTTTCTTCGTTTACGAGAACGTCTTGCTTTAGAGCGAGTTTGCATAAACGTCACGTACAACGAGAAGGCGAGCAAAGAAGATTCTTTTTGGTGTTTTTACTTTTTCAATTTTTTTTGTGGTTTTTGATTGTTTTTACTTTTTTTGGTTTTTTGGAATGTATTAGTAGACACAAATCTACAAATCTCCTCCTTAATCAAATCTCTCGATTAAAGAAGCCTCAAGGAATGAAAACGATCACGTGAAGTGAACGCCTTCGATGACTTTAGAACGATGGTGGAACACCAAATCGTTCAAGAGGGTTTAATCAAATGAAACCAAGAAAATATATATGATACTTAGTAATACTTTGGGCGGCAAAACCCTCGATTAGCTTTCAAAATCAAAATACGCACAAGCAAGCGGAGGAAACGAGGCGGCGCGAAGCACTTAAGAGCCTTTTTCCTTTAGGTCGTGAAATACAACCGCCTTATACCCACCTTATAGTTTGTATTTCTCAAAATCGAGCTTCACGAAAGTATTTATCTATTTTTGCCTTTTTCTTTGGTTTGAGATTCGAATACAATGATTGGGTAATGACCTCCCAAGTCAAGGTTGTGATTTGTCACGTATTTGGAGTACATGTGAATTTATTGTTCTACGTATACAGTATAGTAATAGTATTCACAAAAAAACGAAAAACGATAATACGTATTAGTAGAGTGCTACTAATACAATTAGCTATTTATGGCTATATAAAAACAACAATTGTTCAACCAAAACACAACACGCCTCCCCGGCAGCAGCGCCAAAATTGATGTAGTGTTTTTGTACCCTTTAGGAAAAGGATGACAAATAGTGGTAGTATTAAGTGTCGGTTTAGGAAAACCGAGCACTAATGACCCAAATGAAGTCCAAGTTCGTTTCACAAGGAGGTAAGTGCGTTGTGTTTTGAATTGATAATGATTTGTGATTATATGATTGAGAAAGAAATGGGATTAGAAGAGAAAGACGGTTACAAAGACGAATTAAACTACGACGAAAAAGGCGAATACGTAAAACCGTAAATAGTGCCAAAATTAAATTTTTAACCTAAAAATTCCTAAAAATTTCTAAAAATCCCCAATAATATTCTAAGAGTTTACAAAAAATCCAAACTTGCTAAAACCTTTTAATTAATTAGATAATGACTTTTTAATGCTAATTAAAGCCCTAAAAATCACTTTTAATTATTAAAAAGCCTTAAACAAGATCTAATAGTTTGTAAACCTCAAAAATATCCTAATTAAGCTAAAAACTATTTTTAAAAATTTTAAAACCAAATTAAACTATTTTTAAACACTTAAAAACTATTAAAATCTATTAAATCTTAAATTAATTCTAGAAATTAATTGAACAGTCTAAAAAATATTTGGGAAGTGAAAAAACTCCTAATTAAGTGTCCTTAACCTAGGAAAAATGTAAAAACTAAAAAAAATAAAACTTCAATTTTTAATAATAAAATAATATTAAAATATTCAAAAAAATAAAAAGTTTGTAAATAAATTCTAAAAAATTACCAAAAATCCTAAATAATGTAACTAAAACAAAAATGCAATCCAAATTTTCTGAAACCTATTTAATAATTTTATATTAAATTTTAAAGTTAGCTAAAAACCCTAAAATCCAATAAAATCAAAAATAAGCTAAATTGAAAACCTAAATAGCTGTAAACCTCAAAAATATGATTAAAAACCTAAAAACTATTTTTCAGATTTTTAAATTACTTTTTTTATATTTTTTAATGACTTTTTAAAATTAAAACTAAAAATAATCCTAATAAATTAATTAATAATGGGAAAAATAAACTTTTTGCTCAGAAAAGTCAAAAACCTTAATATAAACCTAAGAAAAATACTACTTGGTAAAAACCTCAAAGAAATAAGCCAGAAATAGCTTATTTACAAGTTGCTAATCAAATAAATTATAAAACAGACACCACTTAAGTACCTAATGAAATGAAACATAAACGTAAAAAACCATCAGGATCACTGGTTAACACGTTACTCCTCCAATAGAGAGGTCGCGTGTTCGAGCCCAGGCCAGGTGAGTTTTTGCACTTTTTTTTTAGCTTTTAAAGACACAATCCAGTAACTATTTAAGTCATAAAAACACAAACACAACTCAAAATTAAACAAGATTAAGGCTATTTGAAATCAAAAACGTGCTCAGGTCTGGATAAGTTTCTGATGAACACACAAGTGTTATCTTCACTTGTGAAGATTGATCAAGAGGGCTTGATCTTTGCTTTTTGTGGATGTTTATGATGGACAAAGGCACCCTTATACTCTTTGGAGTATAAGGAGTCAAATCAAAATAGAAAACAAGCAAGTACTAGCCAAGATCACATAAACAAAGCACATAAAAGGTTGTTGATATACTATGCTAGGTCTGAGGGGTATTTTCTGATGCAACTAGCACATAAGTGAGATTCAATCCTCCAAATCTTGCACACAAAGGCTCCAAATAGCATATAATCATTGCACAATCCTAAACAATCCTAATGACTAACATAAAACAAGATTTGATGCACAATTTTCATAAAAACATGCAAACACAAGGCAGTCACTGATTTTTAACCTTTTGTACCAATTTTTAACTTGCAAACTTGTTTAAATCAACACCAATCTGAATACTTAAGCTAACAAACAACCTATTGATATCCTATGAGTGCTTATAACAAGTTTAAACTTCAAAAATCTTTCAAAAATCTCAGTTAACAAGCAGATCCAAACACCCCTTTAAACTTGAAATTGAAATTTTTTCAAACAAAGACTTCACAAAACTTAACCATAATGATTATAAACACTCTAAACATGCATATCATACCCTGATAACTCAAATCAAACCAATAAGCATGTAATAAAACAACTTTTCACAAAATTCATACAACTCACAAAATTTCTGAAAATGAAAACTGAAAATAAAGGGACAAGGTGGTTACCTTGTTGGACCTACATCCAGGCCCAACAATGGTTTCTTAACCATCTCCTATAGGCTGGGGCCTATGCAGAACACTTGAACAACACTCCTTCAACACACCTGCTAAGAAAAATTGAAAAGAAACAAGCAAAATATTCAAGTCAAATCTGATTTTTCTTTCTCTTTTTAAAAACCTTTTCACAAAACTTCCTTATACTTCCTTTAAAACACTTGCACAAAAACTTTAAAGACCTGGAAAACCAAACCTTGAACAAGGTTTTTGCCAAAAATCCAAACTTTCAGAAACTTTGAACAAAAACTGAAATTTTAAAAAACTTAAAAATAAAACTTGGAACACAATCTAAACAACAGAAATGTAAATGAGGATCCTGGAATCTTTTCATCAACAACACTTAACCAATTTCATTCATTAATCAAATGGGATTTACAAGCTTGTGATCTAGGAAAAAATTCAGGAACAAGGGTCATGCACAATACGCATACTCCTTATATAGGACTACATAGAACTATCTAGATACTTGAAACCCTAATACATGAATTTCCCAAGCTACCCTTGGACGAATTTTGAATTTTCAGTCAAAAAATGTCATGTGATCATGCAGTTGGAGTCTTGTGAATGCCAGCTTGTTGTAGTCAATCTAAACCCTTCATTTGTTGTGGAGGACAAGTAAAAACATCTTGGTCGTCCATTTTGTCTGGTGTTGGGTTTTGTGGGAAAGAGACGTTCAAAGGGGAATCTCATAGGGGGGTCCAGGGTGAGTGTGGGGTTGATTTGGGATGTGGGTTTTGGTGACAATAACCCTAATTAACCATCTGGAAAAGCTAAGGTAAAAACCCTTTTATTTATAGTTAATTGATCATGGGAGTAATTCGGGTTCTTGGGTGATTAAGGTTGGATTAGATCCATTTTGGGGGTTATTATTTTTGAATTTTGTGTTTAGTGGGAAAACACAACTGGTTTATTTTATCAGTTGTAAATAAGTGGGTGGAGAGATGACGTGGTGTTAAGGATGAGGTGGAGTGTTTCTATTGGCTGGTGGTGATGATGTGGGGGAATGATTGGCTGGGAAGGTTTTGTATGTTTGACTGAAATGGCCCCCCAAAGTTCTTTTTATCTTCACTTTGTTTTAAATAGCCACAATTCTTTTCCCCTTTGTATTTAAGTTTGCCACTTTGTCATTTTTGGCACAACTTATTTACAAACTTGAAACAAGGACTAAACATGTAATTTCTTCATTCTTCAAGGACTGTTTTTGACATGTCTTCATATTTCAAGGCTTTGACTTGTTTGTTGACTTCTTGGAGGACCATTATTGGCAATTTAGTTTTGTTGAGGGACTAAATTTGCCAATTCTTCAAAGTTAATGGGCCTTTTTGTAATTTTGACAAACTTTAGGGACCAAACTTGTAATTATGAAGATACAAGGGTATAAAGTGTCAATTATTCAAACTTGGAGGACCAATCTTCATAATTCTTCAAATCTTCAAGGGTTTTCTTTGGAAAATTCTTCATTAGGGCTTGGTTCATCGTGCGGCTTCGTTTCCCGTGTTCGTTTTTGCATGATTCTTGTGATCTTTTTTCATTTTCCCAATATCCGTACCTAAAATACACAAGCAACAAACACAAGCATATATTTGGGTATTTTGATGATATTTAATGCATTTTAAGCCCAATTTGGACGATGAGACTATGTATAAAAGCTGTCTCATCAGAAACATTTATCGACATGCAATGGGAATAAGAAGCATATATCTCATTTTGAACTTCCAAGAAAATAGTTCGAGTATAAAGAGTACTTGCTTCTTTTTCAATCTGAAGATCAGTTTTGAGTTTAGGATTCTAATATCTTGAATCGTGATCGTTCTTACGCTCAATATACCTCTGGTACTCGATAGCCGTCTCATAATGACTAAGAAATTCAACAAGTGTCAAATACTTACTTGTCCATTTACCAAAGAAATGGTTCTCGCTTTCGGACCTAGAGGTGGTACGCATGAGGCCTACCATAAACACATCACGCAAGTATGCCGGGATCCAGCTTTCCCGTAGGTCAAACATATCTTGTAACCATTTGTTATCACCAAGTTGGAAATCCTCAATCATACGTTCCCACTCTGCTTCAAATTCAAAAGGGAAAATCTGATCGGTCCAAACTATATCACATATACGCCGTTTGAAATTTGTGTTTTTGCAGAATGAAGTCCCCACCTGAAAATTCATAAATTTATAAAACTACTGCATTAAAGTATAAATATAGTGCGTTAATATGAAAAACTTCCAAACAACTCTAGCTCTAATAACATGACTTTAAAAAATACTGCATTACAGTGTAAAGATAGTGCATTAATTTGAAAAAAACAAATCAACAGTAATAGATACTTTAAGAAACCAAAACAATTTTCCATGTTGATCATTGAGTCGCTTAAAACGTGAACGAGAAACAAAGCCAAAAAAAGGTAAAGTAGGACAGTAATGTTTTACAACAGACAAGTGAGAACATACCTTTGTAACCAACTTTTGCATGATATGCCACGTACAAAAACGGTGTATAGTATTTGGGAAGTATTCTGGTACTACGATCTTTATAGACGGGTCCTGATTGGTAATTACAACTTGTGGATCTGTACCAAACGCCTTTTTGAATTGTTCAAGTAGCCATTTGTAAGCACCAACCGATTCATCAGATAGTAAACCTGCAGCGAAGGTTATACAACGGTTGTGATGATTAATGCCGGTAAAAGGGACGAACACCATCTTGTACCTACATTTTAATATACAAAGAAATAAACTAAAATACTAAATAAAGCTGTAAAACACGATTAAATTTTTTGATAGAAAATTAAGATAGAATATACTTGTTAGAACGAAAAGTAGCATCAAATGAGACAATATCACCGAAAACACCATAGTCCTTAATTGCTTGATCATCAGCCCAAAAAAGACCAACCAATTTATCTCAATACCTAAAAAAAGTTAAATAAGAAACTAATAGAAAATAAAATGTTGTATGAACTACATCAAAACACAAAAATGAACTGCATTACCTGTTTTGTAATCAACATAGAATCCTGGCGAATGCAACTTTTTGCTCAAAAGTTTCTCAACGGCCATCTGTGCATCACGATCACGAAGAAACAAGTTCACTTTCTTCTTCAAATTATTACAGTTAACCACTGTAGCTCCAATTCGATCGAAACCGCCAGACAACTGTTTCAACAATTTAAACCCCGTAGAAGGACCAAAATTAGCATTAGAAGCCTGAAACAAAAAATGTTGCTTTGTGAATCCCAATTCCCGAGAACTCTTCATGAATATCATATCCTTTTTGGCTACCAGAGGATGGTTGTGTCCTTCTATAAAAGTGTATACTATATAAAGACCTCCTAAAATCTTCTTAATACGGATTTTAGCCAAACAACCACATCTACTAGAGCCTCGATTCCTTGTCTACTTTACTTCAACATTCTCATCCGTAGTAAAGTCACTAACATCAGATATAACCTCCTTAGGCTTATTAGCAGCCTCTTTAGGTTCAGGATTGATACCTTCTTTTGAACATACAAACCACTTCAAGCTTGGTGGTTCACCATCTTTAGGTTTGTAATGGCCACCCTTTCTAACATCAAAACCGGCCCTTTTACCATAATCCTTATAGGAATCATAAGCTTGATCAATAGACACAAACTTAGCACCTTCCAAAGGTACAGCGCCAATATCTTTATCTGGAAACCACATCCTGTTTCCATCATCATCACAAGTATAATAGCCAACATGATCCTTGACATGAACAATCTTAAAATCTGTATGTTTAAAAACAAATGAATAGTTAATGCATCAATGATATAAATTAAGTGCATCACAGTATAAAACTTCTACACATAACATAATTTAGCCTACACGTAACCTACACATAATCAACAACTATAAAGCCCGCTGCAAGCCCGCAACAAGCATGATAACCCCTCTATAAGTTTTCACTAAATAAGCCAATAAATTATACGTGTGAATTTTGATGTTGAGTAAGAGCTTATATATCCTCCATTTACTATATATCAGTGTGTGAGTTCGCTGATGTTAATAGTCTATCTCTTTATGTCTTAAAATTTTTGTCAAGATTACAGACACTACACAAGTTAAAGTTGGTACTAAATAGAAGTGATTTATCACAATTTCAGTAACAAAATCACACACAGCATGGGGTGTAGGGTGCATAAGAATGAAGTGTTGTCATTTTTCCTTGTTTTTATCACCACTAGGAATATCGACGACGTTACCTACCTACAAATAATATTACCAGCTTAATAGAAATGTCCCAGATGCCCTTAAGTGTGCCGGTTTGTGAAACAAATTGAACTAAACACAGATTATTGATCTTTATGTGTCACTAGATTCAAACCCCTATCCCCTCAGAAGGAAAATTCCCTTGTTCTAATAAATTTTTTATCATTTACCTATCAGAATGACAACACAAGAATCCAGACAAATGCCAGCAGTTGGTTCGATTGCAAATAAGTTTCGTGTACCAACATTAGAAATATTGTCAGGAAAACTAGACATGGCTACAAAGGTGACGCAATATGATGCAACCTTCTCCATGCTTAATTACAGATTGGTATATTGGAAATTGAGACTGGGGGATGAACAAATGACTAATGAGGCTGGTCAAGACGGTGAAAGTGTTTAAACATAGTTGTAAACGTAGCAGCCATTTAAAACTGTACTGAAACTATGATGCGTTCACTGAACTTTATATTTTTTCAATGCAATAGTTTATCCCCCACGAGATTTGCAATCCTTGACATCATACTTAGCGCTATAGACTATTTGGCAACTGATGGACTGTCCTATTGGTCAACCCGGCCACACTAAAGTTACTTGTTTCGTTCCAAACCAGTTACGACTCATTACCAACCGGCCCTTGATGAGACTGCTTTTATACATGGTCTCATCGTTCTTTTTGGACTTAAAATGCATTAAATATCATCAAAATACCCAAATATATGCTTGTGTTTGTTGCTTGTGTATTTTAGGTACGGATATTGAGAAAATGACAAAAGATCACAAGAATCATGCAAAAAACGAACACGGGAAACGAAGCCGCACGATGAACCAAGCCCTAGTGAGGAATTTTCCAAAGAAAACCCTTGAAGATTTGAAGAATATTGAAGATTGGTCCTCCAAGTTTGAAGAATTGACACTTTATACCCTTGTATCTTCATAATTACAAGTTTGGTCCCTAAAGTTTGTCAAAATTACAAAAAGGACCCTTAACTTTGAAGAATTGGCAAATTTAGTCCCTCAACAAATCTAAATTGTCAATAATGGTACTCCAAGAAGTCAACCAACAAGTCAAAACCTTGAAGTTTGAAGACATGTGCAAGAAAAGCCCTTGGAAATTGTCAAAATTGCATAAATGGTCCTTGTTATAAGTTTGAAAATACCATGTGCCAATTTTGACAAGTGCTGAAAGTTAAAAAACAAAGGAAAAAGATTTTTGAGCTGAATTAAGGGATATAGCAAGTAAATGGAACTTTGGGGGGTTATTATGCCCAGACAACAATACTCCTCTTCACCAACCCAGAGCTGACACGTCACCCACCCAACCTTTTCACCCAATCAGAAACTACCCTTCACCCACGTCACTTCCCACTTCTTTCTTTTTAAACTGATTTTTAAAACAGTTTATTAAGTGGGGGTAAACACTTTTTTTAAATTAATCCACCCCTAAACTTGATTAAACAACCCTGTTTATTCACCCTCCCCATCATAAAACCTAATAGACCCGTCCTAATTACTTATTCAAATCAAGGGGTTTTTCTTTCAAACTTTCCAGATCATTAATCCCCTTCAACCTAAACAAAACCCTACTCCCAAAATCCCATCACTCTCACCCCATGACCCCACCCACATGACTCTACTCACGTTTTTGACAAGAAGACAAGCCTTGACAGCAATCCAACGAATTTCGTGCTCCCTAAGCTAAGATGGACGTCCTAGATCATTTTAACATCACTGGCATACACAAAACTCCAAGAAATTCACATGGGACGAATTCAAATTGAGCATCTTATTGGCATATTCCAGGGAATCATCCAAGGGCATTTGAGGAAGTTCAGCATTAGGGTTTAGTTTTCTTTTAAGCTTTCTAGAACCATTGTGACCCTATTAAAAGGGCATTAGGGCTTAGCAGTTTACTTGTTCTTTCTTCTCCGTTTTGTCAAAATCTTGTAAATCCACTTTTCTTATGAAATGAAAAGGGTGTAGTATTGTTGATGAGAAGCAAAAAGGACCACATTTACATTTATGCAATTTACTTTTCCAAGTTTAATTTTCAAGTTTTAAGATCAGTTGGTTACTAAATTTGTTAAGTTTTTAAAACTGTCCAAAAGCTTTAAGCTAAATATCATAAGCCTGATAATCCAATTGATTATCAAGCTTATGTGAAGAGTAAAGCTTTTTGTTGATTTGGTTTGGAGAAAAAAAAAGTTTCTAAGAAAAAAATATATATCAGTTTCATTTTTATTTTCAAATAAGCCAAAGGCAGCTTAATTGATAAGCTTGTTTGTGGCTTATTTGTTGTGTGATACAAAAAGATTGTGCTTTGTTTTCTTCTCTTAGCAGGATCCAAAAGCCATTTCATTTAGAAGGCATTGAGGTGTGTGTGTCAACAAGTGACCACCACTCATTTCTCTTCTTCCTGTTCATTTTTTGACCAAAGATCTGCATACACCCGAGTGTATTGGAGGTGGCTTATCAGCCACTGTTGGGCTTGGAAGTAAGCCCAACAAGGTAGTCCTTGTTCTCTTTTCAATTTTCATTTTTCTGAAATTGATATGCTTCATGTGATTTTTTTTTAGTTGTTAAGAATCTGTTTAAGTGATTGTATTTGCTTCATTTGAATGTTATATGCATGTTTAGAAGGGTTTAATCCAGTTTGGTTAAGTTTGTGTTGATTTTGTTTGAAAAAAGTTGAAAAAAAAAAGTTTAAAGGGTTGTTTGGATACGGGTTTAAGTAGGATAAAAAATTATTGCTTGTGCTTAAAACTTGTTTAGGTATATTGCTTAAGTGATAAATAGGTAGTGTGAAGTTCAGTAATCAGTTTGGTAAAGGTTGGAAGCTATTTTGCAAGTTAAAAGTTGAAAAACATAGCCTTAATCTGTCACTACCATAATCTGCTTGATTTAGTTGAGATTTTGTGTGTGGATCTTGAAGGTTGTTAGATTTTAGGGTGCCTGAGGATTGTGTGTCATTTGTATGCATGCTTGTGAGCTTATTTCCAAGGTATAAGGTTGTAAAATTCAGATTTGTGTATGAAACATCAGCAATTGATCCTCAGACCTGTTTAGTGCTTAATCAGTAACCTTTAGGCTTAATTGGTACTTATTTTTGTTAAGTGACTGCTTGTTTTTGTGTGATTATTGACTCCTTATACTCCAAAGAGTATAAGGGTGCCCTTTTTGTCCAAAATAAGCTTTCAAATAAGCTTTTCTAAGCTTATTACTCAACTGCACAAAAATATACACTAGCAGTGGGAACTCCTTTCCCACTGGTAGTTCACTGGTTTCCACTGCTAAGCTAAAGGACAAATCCAGTCCACTTGTCACTATCAGTTTTCTTATATTTTTGTCTTTAGTGCCCAAAAAGTTGAATTAGATCTTGAAACTAGTGTCATTATTTTTCTTATTTAAATTGTGATTTTTCAATTTAATTTATTTTTAAGTTACTGTTCATTAAGTAATTTTTAGATTAATTAGCTATTTTTAATTAACTTTAAAGTTTCTATTTTTGTCTTTTAGTGCCAAAAAGTAATATTTTTAGGTTTAATCAATTTTTTTGAACTTAGAATAATATTTTAAGGTTTTTGGTTAAAAAAAGATTTTACTGTTCATCTTTTTATTAATTTTTAGAATTCATTTAAGTTAATTAGGGTTTTAATTAAACTAGTTTTGTCATTTAGTGGAAAATTTAATATTTTTCAAGCTTTTTCATTTTTCTACTGTTCATTAGAGTTATATAGGATTTTTAAAATTGGTAGATTATTTTTAGCATTATTTAATTATTTTTTATAATTATTTTAATTTTAAAATAGTTTTTTGTAATTTAAAAATAGAAAAATAGTATTTAAAAATTATAAAAAATACTTTTTAGTTTTTAGATAATATAAGTAAGTTATTTGTTCAATAAAATCATATTTTGGACATTTGATTAATTATATTTAATTTTAGGGCTTTAATTAGCATTTAAAATTGAATATTTAATTAATAAAAGGTTTTAAAATATTTTTATTGGATTTTATTCCTTATTTATATTATTTTAGACTTGTTTTAGCTTATAATTAATTTTTAGGTTGAAATTTTTAATTTTGTAGCTTTTTGCGACTTTACGTGTACGCCTTTTTCGTCATAGTTTAATTCGTAACCGTAACCGTCTTTTCTTTCCTTCCTAATTTCTTTTCTTCTTGTTCATAATCACAAACAAACATTAATCAACTCTTAACACAACGCACTTGCCTCCTCGAGAACGAACTCACTTAGGGTCATTCACACACGGTTTTCCTAAATCGTCGTGCACACTTGCCCTAATTTATTGCTCTCTTTTCCTAAAGAGTTGCAATTCTCCAACATCATTTTGGCGCCGCTGCCGGGGAGGCGTGTTGTGTTTCGGTTGAACCATTGTTGTTTTTATATATAGCCATAAAAGTATTTGTATTAATAGCACTCTATTAATACGTATTATCGTTTTTTGATTTTTGTGAATACTATTACTATATTGTATACGTAGAACAATAAATTTACAAGTACTCCAAATACGTGAGCAATCACAACCTTGATTCGGGATTTCATCACTCGATCATTGTATTCGAATCTCAAACCAAAGAAAAAGGCAAAAATAGATAAATACTTTCGTAAAGCTTGATTTTGATAATACAAACTATAAGGTGGGTATAAGGCGGTTGTATTTCACGACCTAAAGGAAAAAGGCTCTTAAGTGCTTCGCGCCGCCTCGTTTCCTCCGCTTGCTTGTGCGTATTTGATTTTGAGAGTGAATCGAGGGTTTTGCCGCCCAAAGTATTACTTACGTATCATATATATTTTCTTGGTTTCATTTGATTAAACCCTCTTGAACGATTTGGTGTTCCACCATCGTTCTAAAGTCATCGAAGGCGTTCACTTCACGTGTTCGTTTTCATTCCTTGAGGCTTCTTTAATCGAGAGATTTGATTAAGGAGGAGATTTGTAGATTTTGGTCTACTAATACATTCCAAAAAATCCAAAAAAGTTAAAAACAATCAAAAACCACAAAAAAAATTGAAAAAGTAAAAACACCAAAAAGAATCTTCTTTGCTCGCCTTCTCGTTGTACGTGACGTTTATGCAAACTCGCTCTAAAGCAAGACGTGCTCGTAAACAAAGAAACAAATCACTCACTCCTACTAGTGAGGACTCTCCTATTGACGAACCCATTATAGTGAAAGAAGCACCCATGGCTAATCGTACTATGATGGAGTTGCTTCAAGCACCCACCGAGGGTTATGGAGAAGCGATTGTGATTCCCGCTATCCTTGCGGAGAATTTTGAGGTTAAGACGGGTTTGTTGTCCATGATTCAAAACAACAAGTTTCGAGGGGACGAAAAGGACAACCCGCATAACCACATTCGCCAATTTAATCGTCTCACTGCCACGTGCAAGTTTAAGGATGTTTCAAACGACTCGATTAAGATGATGCTTTTTCCGTATTCCTTAGCGGGGCCCGCAAAAATTTGGTTAGAGAAAGAGCCACCCAATTCTATATTGACGTGGAAGGATCTCGTTTCAAAATTCGTGAACCAATTTTTTCCGCCCTCTAAGACTACGCACTTGAAAAACGAGATTTCAAAGTTTTCGCAAGAGTATAATGAGAGTTTTTCAACGGCTTGGAATAGGTTTAAGGAAATGTTGCACGAATGTCCTCATCATGGTTTTTCCGACTTGCATCAAATAGACACGTTTTACAATGGCTTGAACGATCATGAGCGTGATTATCTTAATGCCGCCGCGGGTGGTAATTTCTTGTGTAAGACGGTCGAGGAAGCTTTGTTAATCATTGAGAATAGGTCTAAGGTGTATAGTCCTCGTAGCACGTCGAGTGTTCGTAAGGCTTCATCTTCATCTTCACCTAGTTTGTCACACATCGTTGATACTTGCCAAGTCGAGGCTAATTTAGAGAACAAAATTTTTGATATAGTGAAAGGCTTGCTAGTTGAGTTTAAAGTTGGTGAACAACCTGCTCCCGCTACGATTAAAGCGGTTGAGGTTTCTTGTATGTATTGTGGTGGAGCTCACGATTATTTCGAGTGTATTACCAACGGTGGTAACACTTCAAGTGCCTTTGCGGCCGCGGGAACTTATAACCAAAACGGTCAAGTTCCTCGCACTAATCAATTGACTCCACCGGGTTTTTCACCAAATCAAAATGCTAACAATTATCGAAACAATCAAGTTGGTTACCAAAGCAATCAAAGGAACAATTTTAAGGGTAATAACAACTATGGGAATCAAGGGAGTAGTAGTAGCCAATTGCAAAATCAAAATCAAAACCGTAATTTTCAAAACACGAGTCAAGGTCTTCAAAATAATAAAGAACTTCCATTGGACTTTTTGAATTACGCTACTTCAAATGATAAGATTTTGGAAAACATTCAAGAGCAAATGGCTACTCAAGCTAGGGACACGGGTAAGAACGCAAAGGAGTTAGCTAATTTCATTAAGGAAAATCTAGCCATGAGAAATGAATTGAAAAATGATTTTGCTAACCAAATTCGAGGTCAAAATAACAAGATAGAGCAAAGTCATGCTAGGCTTGAACAAAGAAATGACCAAAAAGCCGCTAGCCAAGATGTGAAGTTTAATAATTTTGATGCTAAGCTTAATGCAATTTTAGAAGCCGTAATGGGAAACAAAGCCTCTACTTCGGGTAGTTTGCCTAGTAACACCGTTTCAAACCCGAAGGGAGAGATGAAAGTAATTACCACACGAAGTGGTAAGACACTTAAAGAACCGAATCCTCAACCAATTACTCCAACGGTGGAGGAAATTGAGGAAGAACCCGAGGTGGTGGTCGAAGAGGAGCATATTTCAATCCCACAAAGTACCGCTCATGCCACACCTACGGTTGACCCATCACCCATATTGGAACCCGAGATTCCAAAGGCTATGCCTATGCCCCAACCCACACCACCCTTGCCTTACCCATCGAGACTTAGGAAGGAGAAACGACAAGAGCGCGACAACTATCAATTTGAGCTTTTTATGAAAATGTTTCGTGATTTGCATTTTAATGTGAGTTTCGCCGATGCTTTGGTCATGATGCCTCGATTTGCCGCTAACTTTAAGAGTATGTTGAACAACAAGGAAAAATTACACCAAATGTCTAGTTGTTCGTCGGTTTATCTTAATCGCATACCTCAAAAAGTCGGTGATCCCGGTAAATTTTTGATCCCTTGTGCAATTCAAGATATGGAAGAATGCTATGCCTTGGCCGATCTTGGTGCTAGCATTAACTTGATGCCACTTGCAATCTTCAAGTCGCTCAATCTTCCTAATCTTACTCCTTCACGAATGTCTATTGAGTTGGCCGACCATTCCACGATTCTTGCATGTGGTTTGGCGGAAGACGTTTTTGTGAAAGTGGGGAAGTTCTACTATCCCGTAGACTTAATTGTTGTTGACATCCCCACGGATCCTCAAGTTCCTCTTATTTTAGGTCGTTCGTTTTTAGATACGTCTATGGCTTTGATTGATGTTCATGCTAGAAAGATCACCTTATGTTTCAACGACGAGGAACTTGTTATAAACGCGACTCAAAATTCTCAACTTTCTCATGTTTATTCTGTTGCTACTATTAACCTCGTTGATATGATCGACGTGGTTTGCGAGGAATTTTCACAAGAAGTTTTAGGGTTTGGTGATGAAGAAACTAGTGGCAATCCCACTATGTTAGATCCAATTCTTGATAATTCGACACCAACCTTCACTCCTTTCGAAGGTGGTGGTTTTACGTTGGAAGAATTCGATGTTCCACGTACTTGTGACGAAGACCTCGACAACTATGAGGACTTCTCGATTATCAAGGATTTTCTCAACGATTTCCCATTGCCTCCACCCGAGGAGGTTATGAGTATCGAGCCCAAATCTTCACTTGAGGAACCACCTATTCTCGAGTTGAAAGATTTACCTCCTCACCTCGAATATGTCTATTTGGAGGAGGACGACAAGTTGCCGGTTATTATTGCGAAGGAACTTTCGGATGATGAAAAAACCGTACTTGTCGATGTTCTTAAGGACCACAAAGGGGCGATTGCGTGGAAGTTATCCGACATTAAGGGGATCGATCCCAAGTTTTGTACCCATAAAATCTTAATGGAGGAAGATTTCAAGCCAACAATCCAAAGTCAAAGGAGGATAAACCCCAAAATTCACGACGTCATCAAAAAGGAGGTCCTTAAACTCCTTGACGCGGGAATGATTTACCCTATTTCCGATAGCCCTTGGGTGAGTCCTATTCATTGTGTCCCTAAAAAGAGAGGGATGACCGTTGTGCCAAACGATGCCAACGAGTTGATTCCCACTAGACTCGTGACCGGATGGAGAGTGTGCATTGACTATCGAAAGTTAAATGAAGCCACTCGAAAAGACCATTTTCCCTTGCCCTTCATGGACCAAATGTTGGAGCGTCTTGCGGGAAACGATTTCTATTGCTTTCTAGATGGTTTTTCCGGTTACTTCCAAATTCCCATCGATCCTCGTGATCAAGAAAAAACTACGTTTACGTGTCCATATGGAACGTTTGCCTATCGTAGAATGCCATTCGGACTTTGTAATGCACCGGGAACTTTTCAACGATGCATGATGGCTATTTTTCATGATATGATCGAGAAGACGATGGAAGTCTTCATGGATGACTTTTCCGTGTTTGGTGATTCCTTTCCTTCGTGTTTGGCGAACCTTGAGAGAATGTTAAAACGTTGTGAGGAAACCAACCTTGTGCTCAATTGGGAAAAGTGTCATTTTATGGTTAAGAGTGGAATCGTCTTAGGGCACAAGGTCTCGAAAGCGGGGATTGAGGTAGATCAAGCTAAGGTAGACATCATCGCCTAATTACCTCATCCCAAAACCGTCAAGGGAGTTAGGAGTTTCCTAGGCCACGCGGGCTTTTATCGACGATTCATCAAGGATTTCTCGAAGATTTCTCGACCCATTACACATCTTCTTGAAAAAGAAGCACGTTTTGTCTTTGACGAAGATTGTGTACGAGCCTTTGAGATCCTTAAGAGGAAACTTACCGAAGCTCCCATTCTTGTTGCTCCAAAGTGGAACCTCCCCTTTGAGCTTATGTGTGATGCAAGTGATTACGCTATTGGGGCCGTTTTGGGGCAACGTCATGATAAGCACTTCTTGCCTATACACTATGCTAGCAAGACGATGACCGAGGCTCAACTTAAATACACTACAACGGAAAAGGAGTTCCTTGCCGTGGTGTATGCATTTGAGAAATTCCGACCTTATCTCGTCTTGACGAAATGCATAGTGTATACGGACCATTCGGCTATCAAGTATCTCATGGCTAAACAAGATGCTAAGCCGATATTACTTCGTTGGATTCTCCTCCTTCAAGAATTTGATCACAAAATCGTTGACAAAAAAGGAGCCGAGAATCTAGCGGCCGATCATCTCTCTCGTTTGGAAGATCCTCACCAAAGTGTTTACGAGCCTAAGGAAATCACCGAAACATTTCCGCTCGAGACACTTGGTGTAGTGAATTCCAAACTTGATTCTTCTACCCCATGGTTTGCGGATTTTGCAAATTACCATGCGGGTAACTTCATCATTAAGGGTATGACAACTCAAGAAAAACGAAAATTCTTTCGTGATGTCAAGTTCTATTTTTGGAACGACCCTTACTTGTTTCGAACTTGTGCGGATCAAATCATCTGCCGTTGTGTATTTGGCACCGAAGCTTCTAACATCCTTAGAGCTTGCCATGAGGGACCCACGGGTGGTCACCATGGTGCTAATCTCACGGCTAAAAAGGTGTTTGATGCCGGCTTCTTTTGGCCTACTATTTACCGAGATGCACAAGATCTTGTGAAGTCTTGTGATTCATGCCAACGACAAGGAAAAGCCTCACAAAAAGATGAAATGCCACAAAATATCATTCAAGTATGTGAGATCTTTGACGTTTGGGGCATAGACTTTATGGGGCCATTCCCATCATCTCGTGGTAATAAGTATATTCTCGTTGCGATTGACTACCTTTCTAA
This sequence comes from Glebionis coronaria, assembly GCA_025667525.1. Taxonomy (NCBI): domain Eukaryota; kingdom Viridiplantae; phylum Streptophyta; class Magnoliopsida; order Asterales; family Asteraceae; genus Glebionis; species Glebionis coronaria. Next base: position 26,347 of record JANFOE010000784.1, on the reverse strand, counting down.
GTGGGTGGAGGCGAAGGCCTTGCCCACTAATGATGCTCGTGTGGTAGTTAAATTCTTGAAAAGTTTGTTTGCAAGGTTTGGAACCCCTCGTGCTATCATAAGCGATCGTGGAACCCATTTTTGTAATGACCAATTTGAAAGGGTTCTAAAGAAATATGGGGTTACACATCGTCTTTCTACGGCTTATCACCCACAAACGAGTGGGCAAGTCGAGGTTTCAAACCGAGCATTAAAGAGGATCTTGGAGAGATCCGTGGGGGAAAACCGACAATCTTGGTCGGATAAGTTAGATGATGCTTTGTGGGCCTTTAGAACCGCTCATAAGACGCCCATTGGGTGCACTCCCTATAAGCTTGTGTATGGAAAGAATTGTCATTTGCCTATCGAGTTAGAACACAAGGCTTATTGGGCCCTAAAGCATTGTAATGATGACATGGAGACCGCGGGAAAACACCGGAAAATGCAATTAAATGAATTGGATGAATTAAGGGATATTGCTTATGAAAATTCATTGATTTATAAAGAGAAAACTAAAAAGTTGCATGATTCAAAAATTAAAAACCGGGTTTTTAACATTGGGGATCAAGTTTTACTTTTTAATTCAAGATTGAAAATATTTTCCGGTAAATTGAAATCCCGTTGGTCCGGTCCATTCACCGTGGCTCAAGTGTTTCCGTATGGGACCATCGAGCTAGCTCAAGATGATGGTCCTAACTTCAAGGTGAATGGACATAGGTTGAAGCACTACTTTGGTGGGGAAGTTCCATCCTTGAACTACCTTGACCAAGTCACCTTCCCCAATGATAATTAGTATTGAGGGGATCGAGTCGAGCTCATGACTCGGTAATCAAAAACGAGGTGCCTCGTGGGGGAGTCCCATGCTTATCCTATGTGCATATTATCGCTTTCTTAGTCTAATGTAGCTTACGTGTGGGGATTCGTGCCCTTCCAACCTTTGTTCCGTGGTTGTTTGTGATATGTGGTTTTTAGATCATGATCTTCACGATTGGAGCCTCTCGTGTTCGTTTTATGGGAGCACTCGATCGTTTGCTATTGGAGACATTTCTCAATATCCATGATATATCCTTTATTGTTCTAACCTTAGGTTTTTAGCACACTTCATAAACGGCTATTAATTTAATGGTTACACCCTTTCCATGCTAGATTAGGCATTCGACTACGTCTCTAGTATGGGGGTGTTTGCACCCCTAGACTCGAAACATTGAGGACAATGTTTAACTTTAGTATGGGGGGGTGAATAGATACTTGCCTTGCCAAACCTTCACGCTTTCCAAAGTTTATCGTTTTGTTGCAAAATAAGGCTAAAAATGGCCAAATTTTAAAATTTTTCTCATGTTTTATAAGTGTTTGAAGACACGAACGTAGGTTTTCCGATGGCGAGAATAAGAGTAATTTTTGACTCGACCGTGCGTGTTGAGCACTTAGCTTTGATTCCTTAACTACACATTAGGCTAAGTCTCTTAAATGAGGACGAGAAATGATAGAGTTAATTATAAGTTACTATGCTAAACGTAGAGTACTCGTATTCTTTCAAAAACTCATGTGTTCTCGTTGTTTGCTTATTCTCCCTTCGCATGTAAATATTTTTTGCTTAATAAATATTGACTTAGCGGTTTCGTTAGGATTGTTGGGTTTCTAGTCTTTTCTAGTAGCTTCCGTGTAATTAAATTGGGAAGACATTAAGGTATCGCCAGCGTCACGGTTTTGAAGTATTGGCACCCGAATAATCAAAAGCTTCACCCAATAATAAGATTTCAAGTGCTCACCTAAATCAAGCAAACAATTTGAAGCCCCACAAGGCCTAAAATCCATGCAAAATTGAAAGTGAATCAAGCCTTAATCTTCGAAGCTTTAAAGATCCAAAATTCGCTTTAGCGTGAGGATATACGTCTTTGGCTAATAAAACCACCGATGAGGCGGATAATAAAAGGCAAGGCAAGACCGAAGTCATAATAAAAGCTTCATGGCGAAGTTGAATAAAAGATGGAGGTAAACCAAAGATAATAAGGCCCTTCCGTTAGGGGGCGTATAAAAGTCTTGGTAATAAGTCTCATGTTCAAAACCGTTATAAAACCGTGTTTATCGATTCTTCTTGTCAACTTAATTTTTTAACATCGTTGTCTATTAGGAGGGGTTATTGATTTGATGGTCTTAGTTACACCGTTAGGACTCTATTTTTAGACCTAAATCTCTATTATCGCATAAGTCAAACAATGTATCCTCGTGAAACATTCAAGACATCATAAGATATAAGAGATACAACTTAGGAATAATGGGAGGATAAGTACGTGATTAGGGCATATGAGTAGTGTTAGCATTACTAACTTATAATGACAATGATCTCGTTGCACGCTTAGCATGGAATTGAAGTGAAAATCAAGGACGATGAAATTATTTCTAACAAAGCATTCACGTGTTCTTATTCTATGAACCTAAACGTCCCATTTTGCGATGAAAATCATACATTATGTCCAGTAGTAGTAATAGTAGTAGTGTAGCTAGTTTATCATTTCAATAAAGTTAATAAAAATGAATTTTGGAGATGCTACGATACTTTATTCTAGCATTGCGTGAGGGCACGGCAATGGTTTAGTATGGGGGAGTGATGAGACTGCTTTTATACATGGTCTCATCGTTCTTTTTGGACTTAAAATGCATTAAATATCATCAAAATACCCAAATATATGCTTGTGTTTGTTGCTTGTGTATTTTAGGTACGGATATTGAGAAAATGACAAAAGATCACAAGAATCATGCAAAAAACGAACACGGGAAACGAAGCCGCACGATGAACCAAGCCCTAGTGAGGAATTTTCCAAAGAAAACCCTTGAAGATTTGAAGAATATTGAAGATTGGTCCTCCAAGTTTGAAGAATTGACACTTTATACCCTTGTATCTTCATAATTACAAGTTTGGTCCCTAAAGTTTGTCAAAATTACAAAAAGGACCCTTAACTTTGAAGAATTGGCAAATTTAGTCCCTCAACAAATCTAAATTGTCAATAATGGTCCTCCAAGAAGTCAACCAACAAGTCAAAACCTTGAAGTTTGAAGACATGTGCAAGAAAAGCCCTTGGAAATTGTCAAAATTGCATAAATGGTCCTTGTTATAAGTTTGAAAATACCATGTGCCAATTTTGACAAGTGCTGAAAGTTAAAAAACAAAGGAAAAAGATTTTTTAGCTGAATTAAGGGATATAGCAAGTAAATGGAACTTTGGGGGGTTATTATGCCCAGACAACAATACTCCTCTTCACCAACCCAGAGCTGACACGTCACCCACCCAACCTTTTCACCCAATCAGAAACTACCCTTCACCCACGTCACTTCCCACTTCTTTCTTTTTAAACTGATTTTTAAAACAGTTTATTAAGTGGGGGTAAACACTTTTTTTAAATTAATCCACCCCTAAACTTGATTAAACAACCCTGTTTATTCACCCTCCCCATCATAAACCCTAATAGACCCGTCCTAATTACTTATTCAAATCAAGGGGTTTTTCTTTCAAACTTTCCAGATCATTAATCCCCTTCAACCTAAACAAAACCCTACTCCCAAAATCCCATCACTCTCACCCCATGACCCCACCCACATGACTCTACTCACGTTTTTTACAAGAAGACAAGCCTTGATAGCAATCCAACGAATTCCGTGCTCCCTAAGCTAAGATGGACGTCCTAGATCATTTTCACATCACTGGCATACACAAAACTCCAAGAAATTCACATGGGACGAATTCAAATTGAGCATCTTATTGGCATATTCCAGGGAATCATCCAAGGGCATTTGAGGAAGTTCAGCATTAGGGTTTAGTTTTCTTTTAAGCTTTCTAGAACCATTGTGACCCTATTAAAAGGGCATTAGGGCTTAGCAGTTTACTTGTTCTTTCTTCTCCGTTTTGTCAAAATCTTGTAAATCCACTTTTCTTATGAAATGAAAAGGGTGTAGTATTGTTGATGAGAAGCAAAAAGGACCACATTTACATTTATGCAATTTACTTTTCCAAGTTTAATTTTCAAGTTTTAAGATCAGTTGGTTACTAAATTTGTTAAGTTTTTAAAACTGTCCAAAAGCTTTAAGCTAAATATCATAAGCCTGATAATCCAATTGATTATCAAGCTTATGTGAAGAGTAAAGCTTTTTGTTGATTTGGTTTGGAGAAAAAAAAAGTTTCTAAGAAAAAAATATATATCAGATTCATTGTTATTTTCAAATAAGCCAAAGGCAGCTTAATTGATAAGCTTGTTTGTGGATTATTTGTTGTGTGATACAGAAAGATTGTGCTTTGTTTTCTTCTCTTAGCAGGATCCAAAAGCCATTTCATTTAGAAGGCATTGAGGTGTGTGTGTCAACAAGTGACCACCACTCATTTCTCTTCTTCCTGTTCATTTTTTGACCAAAGATCTGCATACACCCGAGTGTATTGGAGGTGGCTTATCAGCCACTGTTGGCCTTGGAAGTAAGCCCAACAAGGTAGTCCTTGTTCTCTTTTCAATTTTCATTTTTCTGAAATTGATATGCTTCATGTGATTTTTTTTTAGTTGTTAAGAATCTGTTTAAGTGATTGTATTTGCTTCATTTGAATGTTATATGCATGTTTAGAAGGGTTTAATCCAGTTTGGTTAAGTTTGTGTTGATTTTGTTTGAAAAAAGTTGAAAAAAAAGAGTTTAAAGGGTTGTTTGGATACGGGTTTAAGTAGGATAAAAAATTATTGCTTGTGCTTAAAACTGGTTTAGGTATATTGCTTAAGTGATAAATAGGTAGTGTGAAGTTCAGTAATCAGTTTGGTAAAGGTTTGAAGCTATTTTGCAAGTTAAAAGTTGAAAAACATAGCCTTAATCTGTCACTGCCATAATCTGCTTGATTTAGTTGAGATTTTGTGTGTGGATCTTGAAGGTTGTTAGATTTTAGGGTGCCTGAGGATTGTGTGTCATTTGTATGCATGCTTGTGAGCTTATTTCCAAGGTATAAGGTTGTAAAATTCAGATTTGTGTATGAAACATCAGCAATTGATCCTCAGACCTGTTTAGTGCTTAATCAGTAACCTTTAGGCTTAATTGGTACTTATTTTTGTTAAGTGACTGCTTGTTTTTGTGTGATTATTGACTCCTTATACTCCAAAGAGTATAAGGGTGCCCTTTTTGTCCAAAATAAGCTTTCAAATAAGCTTTCCTAAGCTTATTACTCAACTGCACAAAAATATACACTAGTAGTGGGAACTCCTTTCCCACTGGTAGTTCACTGGTTTCCACTGCTAAGCTAAAGGACAAATCCAGTCCACTTGTCACTATCAGTTTTCTTATATTTTTGTCTTTAGTGCCCAAAAAGTTGAATTAGATCTTGAAACTAGTGTCATTATTTTTCTTATTTAAATTGTGATTTTTCAGTTTAATTTATTTTTAAGTTACTGTTCATTAAGTAATTTTTAGATTAATTAGCTATTTTTAATTAACTTTAAAGTTTCTATTTTTGTCTTTTAGTGCCAAAAAGTAATATTTTTAGGTTTAATCAATTTTTCTGAACTTAGAATAATATTTTAAGGTTTTTGGTTAAAAAAAGATTTTACTATTCATCTTTTTATTAATTTTTAGAATTAATTTAAGTTAATTGGGGTTTTAATTAAACTAGTTTTGTCATTTAGTGGAAAATTTAATATTTTTCAAGCTTTTTCATTTTTCTACTGTTCATTAGAGTTATATAGGATTTTTAAAATTGGTAGATTATTTTTAGCATTATTTAATTATTTTTTATAATTATTTTAATTTTGAAATAGTTTTTAGTAATTTAAAAATAGAAAAATAGTATTTAAAAATTATAAAAAATACTTTTAGTTTTTAGATAATATAAGTAAGTTATTTGTTCAATAAAATCATATTTTGGACATTTGATTAATTATATTTAATTTTAGGGCTTTAATTAGCATTTAAAATTGAATATTTAATTAATAAAAGGTTTTAAAATATTTTTATTGGATTTTATTCCTTATTTATATTATTTTAGACTTGTTTTAGCTTATAATTAATTTTTAGGTTGAAATTTTTAATTTTGTAGCTTTTTGCGACTTTACGTGTACGCCTTTTTCGTCATAGTTTAATTCGTAACCGTAACCGTCTTTTCTTTCCTTCCTAATTTCTTTTCTTCTTGTTCATAATCACAAACAAACATTAATCAACTCTTAACACAACGCACTTGCCTCCTCGAGAACGAACTCACTTAGGGTCATTCACACACGGTTTTCCTAAATCGTCGTGCACACTTGCCCTAATTTATTGCTCTCTTTTCCTAAAGAGTTGCAATTCTCCAACATCCTCTTTTTTCCACAACTACTTAATACCCTTAATCTTTTTTGCAGCCAATCTATAGCCTAAGCTTTCAGTTACCTCAAGAGGCATGCATCAGTGAAGAAATACCATGTAGAATATTGATAACCTATGAATCTATGAAGTGGGTTGATGTTTTCTAGTGAGAGAAACTAGAGAGAGAAAGTGAGAAAATGTGTATGATTTTATTTATATGAAAGTGAAATGAGAACAACAACCAACCCCTTTCCATGGTGGAAAGGGGTATTTATACTCCAAGCTTACAATGGGCTTGGGCCGGTCCATGACAAGCCCATGGACCGGTTCTTACTTAACTTAATAAGTAACATGCTAACTACGAGCTATTACAACATAAATCATATTGTGGAGTGACCGATACTTCTAATATACGTTAAAACGTATTTCTAACAATCTCCCCCTAAGGGAGGTCACTCCACGTTACAAAGTTCTAAACCTAGCATACTATACTAAGTCTTCGTTCTTTAGCTCGTAGTCTTTTCTTCTTTTCTTTCTTTTGTTGTGAATATGTTGGTTTGATCTTTTTGGCTTTGACTTGAGAGCATTGTTCTTTGGCCTTTCACGTGCGATCTTTGCCTTTCTTGTGAACTTTGCCTCCTCGTGACTTCATGTTCCACACACTTACATCTTTTTGTTGAATTCTCGAAAGCTTCAGAGTTTGGTACAGCGGAAGACTTCATCTTGTACTTTCTTGAATTTTTGCTGAACTTTGTTGCAAAAGACATAAGCATGTGGGAACGACTTTTACAGGTACACCGCAACACCACCGTCTTCACTGGTACACAGCAACGCCACCGTCTTCAACAGGTACACAGCAACGCCACCGTCTTTAACAGGTACACAGCAACGACACGAATAAAATGGCTTTGAACATTTTATTCTAATTCGGTAGCATTTTACCTCCGGTCGGTGAAGACCGTTGGACGATATTAGATATCGTACCCGTGACGGATAGTTTCAATTAAGTAACTTCCTGACAGGATTTCGTGGGTAAACCCGTTCTCTTTATTCGACCGTCCAAAGCTGACTGCGAACATAAAGAGTGAATCACTTGGATAAATTATCCTTGTGATTTGAAGCCGTCAATTCATGAAACCTGGAACAAGTGAATTTCAATTAAGATTTTCACCATCGTTGCTTTCCAGTTGTCACGAGCTCAATTCATAAAGAATCTTGCACGTCACCTACCAAGTGCTGTTTGATGTTAACACTAGAAGGATTTCCACTCGTCACTGTGGTCAATAAAGAGTCACTCTGAGTGTTCTGGCAAGATCATATGATAATGCGAAGAGGCCTGGAACGAGTTTAAGTTCAATTAAGAATTAAACCACTGTTACCTTCCAGTTTTTCACAAGATTGGTTCTAAAAGAACCGCACGTGTAACCTACCATGAGCTTGTTTGATGTTGGCTCAAGCAGGATTTCCATCTTCATTGTAATACTTGCGTATTACTCGGATGTTCTGGCAATATTACAGGAATACTGCGTAGGACTCATGAAAATCTCTTACTTTTCACAGTGTGTGAGAAAGCAAGGAATAAATGGAAATTGTCCTAATGAGACTTTTGATGATCTCTTGGCTCTAGACTCGATTGTGCGTTTTGATTTAGTGAGCGATGGCTGGAGAGGAGTGCCACCTTTTCAATACCAGTCTATTCGGAGTGAATAAACCAATAGATAACGTGTTGATCTCCGTGTGATTAAAACAAATACCTTTTGAGAGATATTTGAGTTAGCTGGGAAGGGTTGTGCATTGCATCACTGGGTCCATTATGTCTTTCTTCAATACCGAGAATCATTAGCAAAAATGACCTCAATAGCATATGTATTGACCCGGTTTCTACCTAAAGTTGTAAGGAGGGCTTCTTTCTTTACACCCTTTATCTTTACAATTCTTTTTCATTCTTCAACCCCTTCAATGCTTACCAATACGTCATCACTAGCACCTTGTTGTGATTGTTCCAGTGCTAGCTTAAGTACTTGGTCGGCATTCAGCTACGTTCACATTCTTTCTCCATCTTTCCTAGGACTTCTAATTCTATCTAGGGAATTGTCCTTGGGAAGATACCATCGGCTCTGATGAATCATTGGACTAAACCTATTCCTACCACCCTTTTGTCACCACATTCGTCGTGAATTAAGTGTGTTTTGGGAAGGAATTGCCACCATGAAAAATCATTGAAAATCACTTAAGGTACTTGTGATATTGAAATCAAAAGTTTTGTACCTTAGGTGTTTTGTTCATCAAAAACGCTCCCCCTTAACACGTGCTTTACACATATTAAGTTGGATAATCGTTAAGTCTTTTTCATCTTTTAGCCAAGTATCATTTAAATCTCCTTAATCCCATTTTCTCCCCTTATCCAAAATGTTAACCATTAATATTTGGGATATTGAATGGATTAACCGGTCTTTGGGTAAAAATGAAATCGATGTTTGGCCATAGAACAAGTTATTGCTCCCCCTTAATTTAATAAGGGATAGTTGTAGTGCTTTGGTGTGATATATTTTGAAAGATTTAGAATCTCGTGAGAAATTCTTGAAAAATTATCAAACCTTAACACTACATGAAGCCATTAAAGCACAATATTCACAAATATACATATTCACAATTGAAAACCAATATAAAGTGGACCTGAGATGTACGACCCATTAGATGGATCGTTGCAGTAGCTTATGGTGCACTAAATATGGTCTTCCACCAACGAACCTTTCCAAGCTCCTCATCAATCTACGTTCACGGAGCTTTTGATCTATCTTCTTGATCACGTACTTCGCCATCTGCCGGTAACCCGGATGCCAATCCTCCGTCATTTCTGGCAAAGTCCCACCCGAGTTCAGATGCTCCAACTTTCCTCTGACTTGTAGAAGAGTCCCATCACTGTACTTATGGAGCTCACCCACCCTCATAAAATTCATTAAACCTCGACTGTTCAAGTAGAAGATGCCGTAATTCGGGACAGAAATGCCGGTATAGGGACATCTTTCTACATGTTGAGGTAGCACTTTATTCACTAGACGGGTTAGGTTAAGCTTCCTTTGATAGCTTTCGACTCCCAACTGAAGATCTTCAACTCGTGTCTTGATGACAACGCTTCGTGTGAACATACGAAGTGCTGTATTCAAAGCAATGAGGTCTTCACGAGGAATATGTGTGAGTTGATCTCGGGTCATCAGAAGCAGCATATGCTGGATTTTGTATTCCCTGTCATCCTCCCTTTTCAAACGAATCTCCGTCACATGATAATAGCCATTCTTGGCTTCAGTTTTCATCCCTAAAATGCTGGAGATGCGGATGTCGGATCTAACGTTGCTTCCAGAATTGACTAGGCAGCAACCCCTGTACGCCCTTCGGACTCGTTCGTCCCAATGAGATGCACCTATGACAGCATACATATCATAATTACGATTTATCTTTGGGACCCAGAGTCGGTTTACCTTTTCCTCGATAAAGGGTATTGTCCCCCAGTTGGCAGCTTTCAGCAAGGTCAGGGAGGTTGCGTACTTTGATGACCCCTTCAGTAGATACACAAGATCATTGGTGACGAAGAAGTCAAGAGCAATCTGATTATCTTGAGTAGGATCCATTGGAGGTGGAGCTCTTTCTGATTCATGAAGTCCTGGCCGTTGAACGGTATTCAGAGCCTTCAGGATCTCATCGGCATAATACTCGAACTCCATTTGGGTCAACCGGGTTTTGGCGCGTAGTCTCTTATCCTTCAGGGCTTTCTTCACCAAAGATGGAGTAACCGAAGTCTTATACTCATGAGCAAGAAATGCACATAAGTCAATCGGACTGCGGATACGAAGATACAAAACATCTTTGTCAGCGTCGGTGATCGGATCATACTGCGCCGCTGCCGTGATCCAAGCCTGTGGTGGTGCAGTCTCGTCAATCTCCAACGTGTCTGCCCAGTCCCTTGTGCTTGGAACAGTAGATTGTGGGTTTTGTTGCAGAGGAGTGGTGACGTGAACATCTGCTTGTTCTGTTTCAGGCATCTCGGCAGTGTCAAGAACGGGTGAGTGTTGTGCAGCTTCAGGTTCGGTTACCGATTCTGCAATCACAGGAGCAACAACAATAGAACTAACGGGGTTAGTGGTAACAGGTATGGATGCAGCGATAAATGTACCAGGAATAGATGACCCTGTAGTGGCATTCACATCGTGGCGCCACTTCGATCGTCTGGATTCCGTGGAAGTAGATTTTTCTTTTGCTGCTGCATCTTTCTTGGACTTGGTTCCAGTCTTAGCAGGTTTCTTGGAGCTGGTAACCTTCTTTCCCTCTTTAGTCTGTTTACCCCCATCATTATCCTCATTATCATCCCCGTTGCTCCCCCTAACACTCTCCTCATTACCATCACCGCCATCATCTCCATCATCATCATCGTCATCATCATCCTCATCATCATCATCATCCTTATCATTATCATCCTCATCATCATCATCATTCTGATCCTCATCATCCTCATCATCATCATCATTCTTATCTTCTTCTTCTTCTTCTTCCTTTTCTCCACCAGTACCCTCTTCTTCTTCACTCTCTTCCCTTTCTTCCTCAGGGAGAATGTGGTAGGGTACCACACTTCCAAATGTCTTGAACAACTTATCATCCTCCATGATAGCGTCATTCAGGGATTTGAAGAGAGCCCGTTGAATCCTCGATTTATCAAACGATCCAAGTTCCCTCATTCGAGCTTTGAGGATCTTCTTAAGTTCAAAATCCGTCAAGTCATAAGCAATCTTGTAGGCGGCTTCTGAAGGATTGGATGATTGATCATCAAGTTGTCAGCAGCAAGTGTCTTCAACTCATCACGCAGTTTAGGCATTAGGGATTCAACGGAGTCTTTCACTCTCTGCTCAATAGTAGCTTCAAGAGCTTCTTTTTGCTCTTTAAGGTCATCCTTAATAGCTTTAAGTCTCGTAATTCGTGCTTGATGCCTATCAGCTTCAGCCTTTTTAACCCGAGCAAGTTCTTCTGCATGAGCTTTACGTGTAAATTCCATATCTGCAGCGAACTTAGCAATCAACTCTTCTTGAGCTTTCTTAGATGCTTCTTCACTTTGAGCTCGTCTAAGTAACTCTTGGTGAAGTTCACCCATTTCTCTCTTGTGATTATCCACATGTTTATCCAACATTTCGGCCATCACTAATGCTGCCATTGCAGACGTTGCAGAGCTGCTCTGGGTTGATGGAATAGGCTCGGTTGTAACTGCGGTACTAAGGATGGGGTTTATTGGTGGTGGAGGAAATGGTGTTGAAACCGGTCTGGTTGGTAAGGGTTGAGTTGGTTGAAGTTGAGTTGCCAAGGGTTGAGTAGACTCTTTTTCAATACTAGCTGAAACAGGGGGGTGGATGTCTCCTTCGAAGTAGAATACTTTTCAGGTGATCCAAACTCAAACACATCATCTGGTTCCACGTACTCTTCTTCAACATTTACCCGTGCACCCGAACCACTACCTCCAGTGTCTTTCCTACTCCTTTCCATAGCTATCTTCATCGCTTTTCTCTCAGTCTTGTTAAGAGCAGGATCATCAATATCTTCTTCATCGTAGAGAGCTAGCTCATCAGCCATACCCTTTCCCTTCTTAACTGCAGTCTTCTTCTTTTTGGCTTTGGGTTCAGGTAAATCTGTTTGCTTCCGTTTACCCTTGCTCTTAACCGTGGTGGAAGAGTCTTCACCTGCTAGAATGCTTGCTCGTTGATTCTCAATTTCTGTTAGCAAGTTCTTGTAATCATCAGATGCGATAATCTCATCGGTCAGAAGATGACTGGGAATGGGACCAGGAATAACCGTATTCGAATGAGTCTCCTGCCTTAAGTCTACCAAATCATCATCATCCATCGTGTGGTGACGACTACCTGCACGCTTGTTAATGGATGCATCGTTTTCCATAAAGTAATGTATGATCAGCTTAATGAACCTAGGGTACTGGTAACTTTTAACCTTACCCTTTGTGTTTGTGAAGAGTTGAAAAGTAAACTCCTCCCACAGCAGTGATGCATAATCAATACCCATACCTTTAAACATACCATAAAACATCTTGATGATTGGTGGACGAACATCATCAAATCCAGTTGTTTTGGGTGTTAAACATCGGCTTAGAATCCCAAAAATAGCTTTCCATGGTTGACCAACTTTGGCAGTAGTAAACTCAAACGGGGTTCGTATGTCAAGACATCCAATGGCAGTGAACATCTCCATGATCTGGTCCTTAGTCGGGTTGGCTGAGTATGATAGATCTTTGAGTGTCGGCCGAAATCCAAAGATCTTCCTAAAGTCTGACACAGTAAGCGTCTGCTGCTTGTTGTCCAAGGAAAAAGTGATTTTGTTCGATGTCCTCTCTTTGGTAGCCCAGAACTCGTAAAGGTATTCATAGGGCACTGAAGCACTTCTCCTTAGCGCATGCTTGAGATGAGATTTATCAAGCATGGTTGTACCTACCTTAGATCCATTATGGGTAGAGTGAGATACCTCCTTCAAACGAAAGTTGTTCGGAATAAACTTTAGAGTCTTGGCTTCGGCAATGGCGGTGGCTCTGGTGTGTTGCATTTGTTGTACTGTAGGGTTAGTCATCGTCTCTGCTTAAGATAAAACACAAAGGTTGAAACATACAAATATGAATCTCAATATGACTTTAAACCTAAGCATAGAACATATGACCTAATCCCTTAAGCTTGTAAACCATTCAAACATCTTCTATACGGAATAAACATTCAATTCGGAATACTTGGTCTATGCGGAATATAAACCCTATGCGGAATGATAGGACTATTCGGAACATAAGGCCTATGCGGAATAAAAAGTCTATTCTGAATAAAAAAGGCTATTCGGAACATTTATCCTATGCGGAATAAAATCCCTATTCTGAATAAAATGTCTATTCGGAACATTGGGCCTATGCGGAATAAATTCCCTATTCGGAACATTGGGCCTATGCGGAATAAAATCCTATTCGGAACATTGGGCCTATGCGGAATAAATTCCCTATTCAGAACATTGGGCCTATGCGGAATAAAATCCTATTCGGAACATTGGGCCTATGCGGAATAAATTCCCTATTCGGAACATTGGGCCTATGCGGAATAAATACTCTATTCGGAAAGAACAGTCTATGCGGAATAAATTCTCTATTCGGAAAGAACTGTCTATGCGGAATAAAAATCCTATTCGGAAAGACTTGGCCTATGCGGAATATTCAGTCTATTCGGAAAAAGTTTCTCTATGCGGAATATTCATTCTATTCGGAAAGATTTCTCCTATGCGGAAAGATCATTCTATTCGGAAAAACTTCTCCTATGCGGAAAGACCTCCTATTCGGAATGTTTTTCAACACTTATATATATTCTAATTAAGCACAAAATCCGTTTGAATCAAGTGATCTAAAGGCCAAAGCAGTTCATTAGATCTATTCCGAATACAACCCAGGCAAAACCCCCAATTTTAATTAAACCCTATTTAATCAGAAATTGCAATCGATTGTTTTCAATTAAAAGAGTTAATTAAATTGATATGCTTGAATGATTAATCCGATTATATACCTTTTTGATGATCTTGAACTTAGAAGATTACTGATTGAATTTGTTTTGAATGATTGAGTTCGTGAGTGTTTGAGAGCTAGGGTGTTAATGGCGGCAAAGATAAGTCAACAGTGAAATAATGGAAGAGACGGGGGTGGGTATTTTGACTAGGTCAAATTTTTCACAAGTTAGACATGTTGTCAATTTTACCCCCTCAATTTTTCTTCTTTCACCAAACAAAATTCTTTTGTTTTTCCAAGTTCTAATTCTTGTCATTTTGACCCTATCTTATGTTAACTACCCGAGCCTTAGTGATTAACTTATCTTAGCATAAGCACAAAACTATCCATGACAAACTTATAAGCAACAACAAGACAAATGCCAAAGCAATCCAACCATTAACCATTAAGCTTTTTGAGTTTCCTTGAAAACTTTTGAAGATCTTTTTGATGTGAAAGATGATGTAACATTTTCTCCCCCTTAAACGATGACTCGTTTTCTATTTAAAGAGTTGTAGTCATTGTTTAACGAGGCACATGATGATGAAAAACATTTCCCAATTGATATCTTGAAAAAGTTTGATTCGTGGTGTCAATAAAATTTCTCTTATTTTAACAAATTAATGCACTGAGACGTACACTAATTTGTGTTAGATCAAGTTGTAAAGTAAACTTGATCCCTTTGCATGATTTGGCTTGTAAATCACGCCCGAGAAAATTAATTCCCGTTCTGAGCCAACGTTTTCCAAGGAAATACGTGACTTTAATATGAAAATCGGGTTGCAGTCAGAAATAACTACAAGCCATAATGGGCATGTTTTAAAACATTAAAACTTTTATACGGACTCTATTTATGGCACCGTGTCAATATTAATCGACATTTCTAAGGCCGTAAATATTACCGTACTAAAAGACATGCCCGTTTTTAAAAGAAAAATATTTTTGGTTTTTCTTGATTTTATAATTTTTATGGTTTTTCTAGGTTTTATATTTTTTATGGTTTTTCTTGGTTTTATATTTTTGTATTTTCTTTTTGTGTTTTATATATTTACGATAATATACATGATCACGAACAAAGGATACTCTGAATAGTTTACCACGACTATTCAGCTGATTCTTCTGCCAACTCTTTGAGAGTCGCTGGAGTGAATGATTTCATGCCAAGCTTGTCGATCAAAAACTCGATTCGTCCTCGATCTAAGGCTTTGGTGAACATATCCGCCAGCTGGTACTCAGTAGTGACAAAATACAGCTCGATCACTCCGTTCTCCACCTGCTCCTTAATGAAATGGTATCGAATGTCTATGTGCTTGGCCCGGGAGTGTTGAACATAGTTGCAGCAAAGGGCAATGGCGCTCTTGTTGTCACAATACATCGGGATTTTGTTGAATCCCAAACCGTAGTCAGTTAATTGTGATCTCATCCAAAGGACTTGAGCACAACAACCGGACATGGCGATGTATTCAGCCTCCGTGCTTGATATTGCAGCGCTTTTCTGCCTTTTTGAAGACCAACTGATCAATCTATCTCCAAGGAGTTGCACAGATCCAGAAGTGCTACGCCTCGTGTCTTGACATCCAGCATGATCGGCATCTGCGTATGATATTAAAGCAATAGAGGAATCTTTCGGATACCATAGACCACGATGAAGTGTTCCTTTTAGATACCGAAAGATCCTTTTCACAACATGTAGGTGCTTTTCGGTAGGCCGAGCCTGATACCGGGCACACATGCATACAGCAAATTGCAAATCAGGCCTGCTAGCAGTCAGATATAGAATGGTGCCGATCATCCCACGGTAAAGTTTTGGATCAACAATAGTCCCAATCCTATCTTCATCTAACTTGGATTTCTCCACCATTGGAGTGTCCACGGGGTCACAATTCTCAAAGTTATATTTCTTAAGAGATTCTAGAGCATATTTGGATTGATTAATAAAGATGCCTCTGGGATTTTGAGAAATCTGTAATCCTAAGAAAAATGAAATTTTTCCCATCATCGACATCTGAAAGCGTGTGGACATTATCTTCTCAAATCGATTTGACAATTCTAAGTTAGTAGCAGCAAATATTATATCATCAACATAAATTTGTACCAGAAACATGTCGTTGCCTTCTTTGAGAGTGAATAGAGTGGGGTCCACTTTGCCTTTGGAGAAGCCTTCCGAAATGAGATATGTTGACAGGAGATCATACCACGCGCGTGAAGCTTGTTTCAACCCATAGAGAGCCTTCTTAAGCTTGTACACATGATTAGGAAACTCCGTACTGACGAACCCATCCGGTTGACTAACATAAACTTCTTCCCTTAGTTCACCGTTCAAAAATGCCGTCTTCACATCCATTTGATAGACGATCATGTTCATATGAGCAGCAAACGCAAGGAATAGTCTAATCGCCTCTAATCTAGCCACAGGAGCAAAAGATTCCTCAAAGTCTATACCCAAGGCTTGTTTATATCCTCTAGCGACCAATCTAGCCTTATTCTTTAATACCGCACCCATCTCATCAAGTTTAACCTTATAAACCCATAACAAGGTAAGGATGTTAACCTTGTCAGGGAGAGGAACCAATTCCCATACTTCAAGTCGTTGGAATTCATTTAGTTCCTCCTGCATAGCTTCAATCCAAGATGATTGGGTCATAGCCTGCTGCCAATTTTTGGGTTCAACTTCAGAGAGAAATGCATCAAAGTAACAATAGAGTGCATTCTCTTGTAATTGATTGCGTGTAGAGACTGGTCGATCTAGATCTCCAATAACATTCCTAATTGGGTGATCTTTTGTCCATTTAGTGCTATGGTTTTCAATCCTAGGTGGTCTGGAGTGAACAATAGAAGGAGCTTCTTCTGAGGTAGACGCGGCTGAAGGGTTTTCAGGGATCGCTACACCAAAGAAAGGAAGCTCTTGCAAGTGAGCATATTCCAAGTCGTGATCAGTAGAATCCTCTTCCACATCATTAGGCACAAGTAGGGGTGATGATTCAGGTGTAGTTTGAGAATCACTTGGTGAAGGTGCATCCGGTTCAATGTGAATTGTAGATGCATTAGATAAAGGTTCATTAGCTTGAGCAACCACTTCAGGTATTGGAGCAATTACTACAGGTGCTGGAACTTCATCAGTCGGGGGATCGAAGAATTCATCAAACAACGGTTGAAACAGTTTATCCCACTCGGGCCTTGTTGGTGGTAAAAATGATGTAGAAGTAGGATTATTGGGAACTAATCCGGAACTAATAGCACCGGTTCCCATCTCATGAAGCGCGGGTTCAGAGCTGTGTTGCTCAGAAGCCATCGCTGTCAGCTCGTCGAAATCTGCGTCCATAGTTTCTACAATCTTGCCAAGACGACGGTTATAGATTCGGTATGCTCTCTTGGACGGTGAGTAACCAATGAAAATACCTATATCGGCTTTCGGTTGAAGCTTACCCAAGTTCTCACTATTGATGTTTGGATAACAAAGAGCACCAAACACATGGAAAAATGAAACATCGGGTTTACGGTCATGTAGAAGCTCATAAGGTGTTTTTCCATGGCGTTTCCGAATGATAGAACGGTTTTGGGTGAAACATGCAGTAGATATAGCCTCTGCCCACAAGAACAATGGAGCGTTCGCGTAAATAAGCATGGTCCTAGCAGCTTCCATAAGTGTACGATTCCGTCTTTCAATGACACCGTTTTGTTGTGGAGTGCGTGCAGCGGATGTTTCATGTGAGATACCAACTCCTTCATAATAATCACGAAGAGTCTGGTTGACGAACTCTGTACCATTGTCTGTACGAATACGGCGGACAGTAGTATTCAAACGTACCTGAATGAATTTCAGAAAAGTGATGATAGCCTTCAGTGCTTCATCCTTTGTACGTAGAAATCTAACCCATGTAAACCTGGAGAAATCATCCACAATGACGAGAATGAATTTCTTACCGCTCACACTTTCAGTTCTCATTGGTCCACAAAGATCCATATGCAAGAGATGAAGTTTTTCTTGATTGGTGTCTTCAGCTTTGGGCTTGTAAGATTTCTTGGTGCTTTTCCCCCTTGAACCCGCGGAACATAAATGGTCCTTGTGAAATTTAAGCTTTGGAAGACCACGAACTAATTCGTTTTTAGCCAGATGATTAATAGCATCAAAGTTAAGATGAGATAATCTGCGATGCCATAACCATGACTTGGTCTTAGATGCTTTAGAGAGAAGACATACTGGAGAGGCGGCCATCATGTCTTGTAAGGACAAAGTATAAAGATTTGCACCACGAGATCCCTTCAACAAATCTTTTCCTTCCAAGTTGCCGATGAAACAAGTGTGTTGTCGAAAAGCAACCTCAAGGTTGGAATCACAAAACTGTCCTACTGAGAATAAGTTATGACCAAGACCTTCTACATAGTATACCCTAGAAATCGTCACATTTCTAATCTGATATTCACCATACCCCATAATCTTTGCTATATGATCATTCCCGAATTTAACCGTGCCAAGAAACTTGCTGACGAAATTTCGGAGCATCGAGCGATTTCCGGTCATATGTTTTGAACAACCGGAGTCCAAATACTACAGGATGATTTGGACCACCTGAAAATATCACCACACGAAGACAATGTAGAGGTATCGGAATCTGAGTGTTCCTTGTTATTAGCAGGTACAGATTTAATAATCTTAGATTTGCTAACTCTAGGTTTCTTAGATTTCCTAGCCTTTTTCTTCCTAATTGGTGGTGTAGATTCTAGTTGGCTTAAATCCTGAGGTATTTCTTCACTGATAGGCACTATAGTGGGAGCTGACCTAATTAAAGGGCGCTGTTTCCATACTTGAGTGTGAGTGTTCCTAACTAAAGGACGCTCAGACCTAACCTCAATGGATGCATTCCTAGTTAAAGGGCACATTTTTCCATCTAATGTAAAGGTCCTACCAGTGGGACGCCATTGCCAGCCAACTTGGGCACGAGTTCTACCCGTTGGCTTCCATTCAAGACCATTCTTAATAGCATTCATTTCATTCACGTGATCAATCAGACACAAATCATGACGCTGGGAAAACATACATTCATTACAATTCCAACAATTCAAATCAGAATTCACGAATGGTTTAGGCTGCTGCACAGGCGCAGAGCTTTTAGTCTTAACATGATTCTTTTTATTTAAATCTGAACTAGCATTCCTATTGTGAACTTCTACTTTCTTCTTTTTGGCACTACTAGTGGAGGGCTTGATCTTATCTTTCTTGAGTGGCGATCCTTTAGCCTTAGTAGTCTCTTTTAATCCTGTAGAAGGCAAAGTGGGAATATTAGCAACAGATTTTAAAGGTGCCTTACTTGATTGTGCCAATGACGGTTTTGCTCCTGGAGTCTTATTAAATGGAGTTACAGCAATGGGCCTATTATTAAGTAGTGCAGAACCTGGTGTACCTATGTATTGCAAATATGCCAAGCAATATTGAACTCGCTTAATATATTCATGAGCCGAATAATAGTCGCTACTTGAGGGATCTAAGGCATAAAGATCGTCTAAAATATCCCTAAGAAGATCGACATGCTTAATGGCATTCCTCATATAATCATCATAGGTAACTGGGTTTCTCTTATGAAGCGGGTTCTTATAAAGCACTACTGACTTGGTTGTTGGAGCACTAGTGGACGGTGCAGAGTCGGTAGCTAAGTTATCAACAACTTCTTGTCGGGTGAGAAGAAGTGTCTCCTTTAACTCAGCCAAAACCATATTTTTGTCAATGAGCAGGATGTTCAAATCAGAGATTTCCTCGCACTTTTGGTTCAGTTGTTCAACATAAGATTGTTGTTGTGCCGCATTAAAAGCAAAGCGTTCTTCTAGTGAACCATAAAGAGCGGATAGTCCCTGTCTTGTCCGATCCATCTCCCCTAGAACAGACGAAAGTCTAATTTCTAAGACCTGGTTTTTAGACTCTGCAGCCTCTAGTTCCATTTTGAGTGTTTCATTTGATGACATATCTCTCTTCAATCTCATTATCTCTTCCTCTAATGTCTTAACAATTGCAATCATCTTGTCACTCGTCTCAACACCGTTTTCACAAACATTTGATATCAAAAGATTCTCATTTTGAGTTTGTTGTTTTAATTCTAAAGATATACAATGTTGTTCTAGTTGATTAAAGCGTTTTGAAAGTAAATTATAAGAATCTTGTAGCTTTAAAAACTCAGCGTTAGATTCGTGACAAGACTGATTATCTACCTCATTTACAGTATCAGCAACATTTACAGAAAGATCACAAACATCATCACAAATATCATTACAAATATTCACAGCATCACAATTAATCATAGCGGATGTAAGCTCATTCGAATAATTAACATTTACAGTAGTAAGCACATCACACGAGATTACTGCAGACAAGAATCGGTCATATTCGGTTAAAATCTTTTCTTTTTCAACTAGTTGTAGTTCGTAAGCTGTGTCCATCTCATAAAACACTTTTTGAACTTCACCAATTTCAAACACAAGATTTTCCTTAAGAGATGCAAAAATTCCTTTTAGACTTTCGACAAACGGATTGATCTCATTTTTAAACACCTCGTTCATATGTTCGAAAGCCCATTCTCCGGCGTTTAGGACATTTGAAGTCGTACGTTCCAAAATGACCTTGTCAAAATTAGTAAAGTATTGATTAATCTCTTGCAAGTTTAACCATACAGTGCTAACAGGTGGAAGATCCTTTGGAATTTCCTTAGGACCTTCCATATTGACAAGTGTAGGAAAAGTACTAGGGTTTTCTTCATCTAATATGTAGGTTGGTGCTGTTATGAGATCTTTGTCCATATGGAAGCGAATTCTAAAATCCGTTTTTGCAAGCTCCTTATTCAATTTAAAATAATCACACTCGGGATATTTTGCAGAATTGTATGACCGATCCTCATCAACTAGTTCCTTACTTGTTCGATCACCAGGAAAAACAATCGGTTCTAAGGCCAATCCTAATTGAGTTGCATTATAAAGTCTAGGATTATGTCTTAAAGCTTGTTTTGCATACCGTGGATTAGGGGGAAGGCCTTTTTGACGTGATAAGTTAAATTCTCTAAATGAAGCATCAAATAAGTGAACTAGTTGAGAAGCAGCGTATTGTCTTAAAAGCAAATAATCTAGGCTTCTAATCTTATTAGTAGCATTAATCTCCATTTCATTCTTCTTAGACTCGAGTGATTCAAAATCTGTTTGAAGTTTTTGAAAATTAGTGACCACTAACTCCTTTTCTTTAAGTTCATTAGACAAATTTGCTCTTAAGTTTTCGATTTCTTGCAAGTGACCCATTTGTTTGTTTCTAAAATGATCATATTCGAGATTAGTTAGAACACTAGACGAAGGCACTAATTCCAAGGTTTGAACTTTCTCGTTGCTTAAGGTAAGCTCATCAGACAAATTCTTATTCTTAGCTAAGGTTTCTAAGAGTGCAACATTCATTTGGCTAAGTAATGTAGCAGGAACCATGACCAAATCTTGTTGAGCAGGAGTAGGCGTTTGCGAAATGGGTCCCGGTTGTGATTCACTCAAAGTCTGGGGACTCACATTGATATTGCTATCATTGTTTGTCTCCTCATTTGAAAGACTCACCACCGAAGATTCATTCGAGTCAGCACTCTCTTGCACAACTTGATGTGGTTGAATACTAGCATCAGTGGTATTATCGGTGGTATTAATAAGTACCTCAGATCTCTTTTCTGGCCCTAAGCTGGAGATAGTTGCCATGAGAGCAGCCTTTGCAGATTGAAAGTCATCACAGTCTGAGTCATACGCATCAAGATCATCGGCTTGGTAAGCTACATTCTGCGTAGTGACAACGTCTTGTTCAGCAATCCCTGGATCAGCAAGAAATGCAAGCTCCTCTTCATCAAGTTCCCTTCCTTGTGCCTGAGCATTTACCAGATAGATCTTTTCTGCAAACCATTGTCCATCCCTTCTCCTCTTGGGTTTCTTACAATCCCTGGACATGTGACCCTCTTCCTTGCAGTTGTAACATGTAATCATTCTCAACTTGCCCGTGGAATTAGCCCGTGGAGCAGGATTGGCCATTGGTGCCTGATTTACCGTGCGAGCATTGGTGGTTGATGTGGTAGATCTCCCCTGATATGGTTGAATAGGCTGAACCATGACCCTGCCATTCTCAATAGTAGCTTGTTGACGAGAATTGGATGAATTCCTCAACTGATTGTTGGTTGGAGCTGATCCTCTGTATCCTCGTTTGCTTAAAGTCCTTGTGAGATAAGCAGACATAGTGGTTAGCACTTCAACTGGGTCAGCTCCTTGTTGGAATACAGGAACGGGGACTTCCTCATCATCACAATACATTGCTTGATCTGGATGAGCTGCATAATCACTAGAAGGAATACTCATTTGATCAGGGTAGCTTGTTGGATATGCTGCATTCTCTTGATAAGAAGAATATGAAGGCTGAGCATAAGGTGCAATGTTTGCTGGTTGAAGTTGTGATGCATACTGTGGTGAAGGTGCATTAAACCGATATTGTTGCTGATGTGAGGTGGGTGGTTGCGGTAGAATCGAGTATTGGGGGAAGGTAGGTGTCATGTAAGGTGATGGATGATAGGCTTGATGTCCCAAGATATAAGGTGTGTTGTTGTGTGACAAGCTTGGTTGATTCGCCATCAAAGCTAAGGAATCTGGGTACATACCGCGAGGAGAACGGTGCATAATCACATGTTTCTCATGCTGCTGAAGAAAAGCATAGATTTGATCTAAGTTGCACTTATGCAAATCCCGGGTTAACTTCACATCGGTAATATACTCACCCCATTCAGCTTGAGGTAAAGTATTCAAGAACTTGGTGTTAACCTGGAATGGAGCAATCACGAGATTGTATACATTCAGATCATTCATTAGAGTGGTGAATCTGAAGTAATAGTCGTGTAGCGTTTCCCCTGGGCTGTACGTGAATCTATCAAACAGATCATACAGCTGACACTCCCTTTCCTGTTTGGTGAGAGACGTACCTTGTAACAACACCTTTAGACGTTCCCATAAATCTTTGGCAACCGTATATTGACTAACCATACGATAAATATCATGCGGAAGAGCTTGGAGAAGTGTCTGTAGAGCCTTTTCATCAGCATCAGCAATGAGTTGTTGTGCCGGTGTGAGTTCTTCATATTCTCTTGGTCGAGACACGTTATTTGCCACAATGGTACCATAGTCGAGTGGACCATTCAAAATCGATTTGACCATAAGCCTTCCGTATGTTGGTTTGCCCTTCAAGTATTGCATCATACGGCCCTGCCATGCCTCAAACACCTCTTTAATAAGCATCAGTGGACGACTATCAGTCCCCGTTATGATCGAAATATCCGTAAGAGATGTCATCTGAGGCATTAATGAACTTGGATTCATTGTGATCACTTAAAAGACTCAAAGATTATCGGTTGATCGAGCAGTGAAGAAAGGTTGAGAATTTGTGTTGTGTTGGTTGTAATCAATATTAAATCCACTAAAGATCGTCGAAAAAAAACTCAAATACCCCTTGAACTTGCTTATACGGAATAACCCAAACTCAGAATAAACCCTATTCGGAATAACACCTATTCGGAATAATCCTATGCTGAATAACCCTTATGCGGAAAATGCCCTATTCGGAATAAACCTTATGCTGAATAAACCTTATGCGGAAAACTTTGCTATTCGGAATAATAGGCAATTCGGAAAACCTGCTGTTCGGAATGATGGGCAATTCGGAAAGCTATTCGGAATATTTCTCCTATTCGGAAAAATTTTGGCTATTCGGAAAAATTTTGGCTGTTCGGAAAGTTTTTGGCAATTCGGAAAATATTGGCTATTCGGAAAGAATTGCTATTCGGAAAAATTCTGCTATTCGGAAAAATTGCTGCTATTCGGAAAAACCCTTCTATCCGGAAAGTCTATGCGGAAAATTCTGCTATTCTGAATATTGTCCTATTCGGAATGTCTATTCGGAATAAACCTTCTATTCTGAAAAACTTTCTATTCGGAATCCCTATTCGGAATAAACTGGAAAAAATGTTTCCGAGACTTAAAAGAACAGCTTTAAATCTGATTTTTGATCCAAAACCACAAAAAGTTTTATGATTTTTACCAAAATAAGCTAAACCCAATCCTTATCAATCAATCCCAATAACAAAAACACCAAAAACAACAAGATTCAAGATTGATTTTTTCTAAAGATCACTAATTGATTCAAAAACTAAAAAAGCAACACAATCCTTACCTTAAATCACCCCATAGCTCTGATACCAAATGTAGAATATTGATAACCTATGAATCTATGAAGTGGGTTGATGTTTTCTAGTGAGAGAAACTAGAGAGAGAAAGTGAGAGAAAATGTGTATGATTTTATTAATATGAAAGTGAAATGAGAACAACAACCAACCCCTTTCCATGGTGGAAAGGGGTATTTATACTCCAAGCTTACAATGGGCTTGGGCCGGTCCATGACAAGCCCATGGACCGGTTCTTACTTAACTTAATAAGTAACATGCTAACTACGAGCTATTACAACATAAATCATATTGTGGAGTGACCGATACTTCTAATATACGTTAAAACGTATTTCTAACATACCACGCGTCCATTGCCTATCAAGTGCTTTGTTGAACGGCACCTGACCCATCCACCCGTTCCACAAGGTCTTATATCTTACTAAATAGCTAGTGAATATGTGCGTCTTTCGGCATTAGCGTGTTGATAGAACTATCCCATCCTCTTTTTAATTACATAAAATTGGTACACGAAACTTATTTGCAATCGAACCAACTGAACTATATATTTTTTCAATGCAATAGTTTATCCCCCACGAGATTTGCAATCCTTGACATCATACTTAGCGCTATAGACTAATGTTGGTACACGAAACTTATTTGCAATCGAACCAACTGAACTTTATATTTTTTCAATGCAATAGTTTATCCCCCACGAGATTTGAAATCCTTGACATCATACTTAGCGCTATTGACTATTTGGCAACTAATGGACTGTCCTATTGGTCAACCCGGCCACACTAAAGTTACTTGTTTCGTTCCAAACCAGTTACGACTCATTACCAACCAGCCTCTTTTTTCCACAGCTACTTAATACCCTTAATCTTTTTTGCAGCCAATCTATAGCCTAAGCTTTCAGTTACCTCAAGAGGCATGCATCAGCCAATCTAATGTTGGTACACGAAACTTATTTGCAATCGAACCAACTGAACTTTATATTTTTTCAATGCAATAGTTTATCCCCCACGAGATTTGCAATCCTTGACATCATACTTAGCGCTATAGACTAATGTTGGTACACGAAACTTATTTGCAATCGAACCAACTGAACTTTATATTTTTTCAATGCAATAGTTTATCCCCCACGAGATTTTCAATCCTTGACATCATACTTAGCGCTATAGACTATTTGGCAAGTGATGGACTGTCCTATTGGTCAACCTGGCCACACTAAAGTTACTTGTTTCGTTCCAAACCAGTTACGACTCATTACCAACCGGCCCTCTTTTTTCCACAGCTACTTAATACCCTTAATCTTTTTTGCAGCCAATCTATAGCCTAAGCTTTCAGTTACCTCAAGAGGCATGCGTAAGTGAAGAAATACCACGCGTCCAAGCCTATCAAGTGCTTTGTTGAACGGCACCCGACCTATCCACCCGTTTCCACAAGGGCTTATATCTTACCAAATAGCTAGTGAATATGTGCGTCTTTCGGCATTAGCGTGGTGATAGAACTATCCCATCCTCTTTTTAATTACATAAAAAGATCGCATTACGGAACTTCTAGTTATATAGCCCAATTTGTAAGAATTTCTATTGTATTCTGCTACTATCAAAGTAAACCACTCAACACCTATTTTGCACTATAACCACCTGTTACTGAGTGTGCTTTGGTGCTTTGATTTGGTTTACTCAACCCAATTTGTAAGAATTTCTTTCCCTTAACACCTATTCTGCACTATAACCACTCAACACCTAAGCTATTATCAAAAGTAAATCTAAAAAACATTAGGTCAAACATCTTTTTGCATCATCAAGTCGTATATTTCAAAACTGACAACCGATCCACTAATTCACTATAACAGAATCATAAAAGCTAGTGTCACACAAATCAGAATCCTCCACTCAAATCATGTAATTCCAAACTTCATTATTTAAGGTCAAACGTCACTAATCAATAACAATATATCACACTGAAAGTATCAAAAACATAATAAATCACATAATTCTGAACTTAATAAAAATATCGTTCTATCATAAGTAATAACATTGTCCCTTAGCATGATATACCTTTCGAATCACTACTTTATATCATCAAAACGTCATTAAGCCTAGAGTCGAACATTGGTTTAAATCAACCAAAATTTCACGAAGCCTAAGAAAACTCTATAAACCTATAGTAGTTCTAACCTCATGAAAACCTAAACTAAAATAATCATGTCTAAGGCATCTACGTCATCATTTTGTTTAACTATATGCATCAATTATCA